>NDGM010025422.1:0-14755 GCA_002564305.1 Octomys mimax | reverse complement strand
AAAGTGAATATATTTTTAAGCAAAAGTAAATGCAGACGAGGCAAAATTATTAGGACCACCAATGTCACTCATGAACATGAGCACCACATTCTACTTGATATTAGTGTCAGCCACTGAATCAGAAGCAATCCTAATCATGTTTTACAACCAAGCAAGGCTCTGGGCACATGGCCGTCCTCCCCTCCACGACCAGCGAGCCCACTGTGCCCAACGGAGGGACCAGGACACTGATCCTGGGATAGCCAGGCAAGCAAAGGACCTGTAAAACCCACTGTGCCCGTGAGCAAGGAAATCATCTGAGCCGGAACAACACAAAATAGAGGTGCTGCATAAGGACAGAGGCTTTCGATCTTCCCTGTGGATGAAGACTGAGCGAAAGCAGTCCCCAAGCCCACAGCACCCTGCCAAGCGCATTCTGCTGGGGCGGCAGGGAGGCGCCTGGGGCCGTGCTGCGCTGGCGGTAGAACCACTGCCCGGATGCAGGGGCCCATCTGCTCCCCTGGGGCTTGGCCGCGCTGGGGCTCAGCCATGACCCCTCGAGCATCTGTACAGGAGGAAGAGCAGCTGAACAGGGTGTGACAGTGACAGCCTGAAGGTGACGCGCCTTTAGGGTGTGCTCGGTGGCTCCAAGACCTGTGGTTCATCCTGGGATCAGACTCGGTGCATAGCGCTAAGAACGTGGGCCAGGGAGAGCCGCTGAGGACGCCACTTGCCGGTCCCCCCAATGCCGACAGCCTCCATTCCGTAGGTGCCGCCGGGGACTAGATCTGTGGAGCTACGATCAGCCGCCCTCTCTGGGCCCATCAGGAAGCTTGGCCTCCCGGCCCACAGAACTGCTGTAGGAGGGAATCGTACCCATCCCACGTCCTCCCCTCCATGACCAGCGAGCCCACTGTGCCCACCGGAGTGGACACAGGCTCACCTATGCCAGCCTGTTGCTGCAGGCTGTTCAAATCCGCTCCGCACGCTGGGCTCGGCCTTCAGCACTCGGATCTTGGACGCCAACTGGCCGCTTCTTGCTGATGCAGAAAAGCCCAGATGGTGTCTGCGGAGCCTGGCAAGGGCGCACACAGTCTGTCCACGCCAGCGCTCTCTGCTCGGCAGGCTGGCCTTGGGTCCGGCACCGCGTGACACCTTGTCAGTGAGGCCCCGATTTCCCACTGCAGAGGCCACGGCCACCTGCAGGTTTCATTTGTCCCACAAACAGCCAAGCCTGGCAGACAGCGCTCTCTCCACCAGGAGGACTCGGTCCCTAGTGACTTCATCCACGGCCTGCCTGCCATTCGGCTGTGCTGCTGATGTTGTGGGTGACATCCCTCATTCCAGCACCTCGGCTGCCACCGCGGGGTGCTGCTCTGAAGTCCCCCGCGTGGACGGCGCTCCCCTAGAGCCCAGCTCAGTGCCACCCCTCTGCCATCGGCCTGCAGGTCTCCCGCAGCGCTGTCCTCGCTGCCCCGAGCCTTTCACCTGCGTCCCAGATGCCTCTTGCTCCGTTCTCTCCACACTGTCGTGTCTGTGTGCTCATCTCAGCATTTTCCCGTGGCTCTCTCAAGTTACTGTTACGGCCTGTAATAACATGACATTAAACTGTCCACTGATTTTTCAGTTCCCTTCTCCAACGTCCCCGTAGTAGGATTCGCATGTGGTTCTTCCTCACAGACTGGTGCTAAGGCGAGCTGCGGCGCAGCGTCCACCCACTGCCTCACGTGTACTGACCGCAGGCGCCGCGGGTCTGAAGACAGACTCCAAAACGCCTACCTCCCTTTTCCTGCTGAGACTTTTGCCTACTAGGTGAAAGGTTTTGGATGCTCCCATATTTTTAATTGAATTCTATTCATTCTGTATAAACCTAGAGACTTTTGATGGTATGTTCTTACTTCAGCTATGCTTCCTTTTCTAAAATAGCAGCTAGGAAGGGATTATTTGAGGTCTAGCAGGCAGCCAGCACACAGGAAGATGAGTTCGGTTCGTTTTCTGTGCAGCCAGTCCGGGCCCAGGCTGTGCTTGACCCGGGCAGGTGTGGAGCTGGAGGGAGGCGAGCAAGGTCTGCCGCGTCGTGCCTGCTGTCTGGGTTCTGAAGCTAACAGCTGCCTGGAACTTAGTTCCTTAGTCATCACCTTCTGATTGTTCTGTTCCTGCCCCATCACAGAAGCACACAGCTCAGAATTCAGACAACGCCTAGAGGAAATGCACGCGGTGTCAGGTCCCTGCCCTGCAGTGGCTTCTAGTCGCTGGCTTTCCCAGCCCTGAGACACAGCTGGGAAATCCAGTGTCGAAAGGCCGTGCATAATTTGGCTCATGTTTTAAAGGGATTTAGCATATGGTTGGCCAGCCTCATGGTCCAGACACGGTGGCGGAGGGTTGTGGAAGCTGCTTAGTTAATGTTGGCCCAGAAGAAGCACAGGGAAACAGTGCCAGAGAGCAAGGGGTGAGGGAGCAGGCGCTCACCCCGAGGCTGCACGTTCACAGCCTGCAGACACTCCGGGAGTGAGCACCACTCCTCCCCGGGGAGCCCAGAGCCACGCAGGCTGCCACTCCTCGCCCTGACCTCTGCATCCCTTCCGAATGGCTCTCAATCCCCTCAAGTCCTGCTGCACCAGAGCCAACGTGCTTATTAAATGTCTGTATTAAGACCCTTCCCAATTTTAACAGCTGCCCTACTTACTTTCTTGTTGCTGGGACAAAATATGCGTACACACAACTCAGGAGAGAGGTGGATTTCAGCTCAGTTTGTAGCGATTTCAGTCCACAGTTGCTGGTTCCGGGGCAGCACAGCACGGCAGAGGAGAGGCAGCTATGGGGCAGCAAGGAGGAAGCAGGAAGGGCTGGGGGGATGTGCTTGCAGGCCACGCCACAGTGACTGCCTCTTCCCATGGCCTTCACCTTCCATCGCCCACCAGGGGGCTCACCCAGTGTCACCCGCTGGATTCAGCACCACACCCCCATGAGGCAGTCACCTCCCAAAATCTCACCTGGAGCACCTGCAGCTTTGGGGCAGCACCTAGAAATTAGCCGTAACCAGTGCCATGAAATCCATCCACTGAAATGTCTCCATCCAGGGGCCTCAACCTGTCCACACAGAGGGGCACAGCTTTCCTCTCAGTCCTGGAGTGGCTTCCTCTTCCACAGGCGCGTGTCCACGAACAGTGATCTCCTGGGTCCCCGACCTCCCACCCTGAGCAGCCCATATCTGCTTCCTGTCAGTGTAGCCACACAGCCTGGACTTCTAGATTCCTGGAACTGTGTGACACGCAGTCTTTCTTGCAGTTAAGGTCCCACGGTTCATCCATGGTGTAAGTGCACCCTGTTCCATTGCACTGCCAAATAACGGCCCACGCTATAGTTGTACCATGTTTTCTTTGTCCACTCATCAGCAATGGACAGGGGCCGTTTCCACTGGGGGCTGTGAGCTTCACTGCTGTGAACCCTTGCGCACAGCTTGGCATAAGCACGGTCCCTTCCTCTCTCGGATGGATGCCAGGACCTTCCTGCAGCGCAGCGCACGATGGCTCCGCTCCTCCAGCTTTGTCGGGCTTCAACTGCTCCACATCCCTGACTTCTGTTTTTGCTCACAGCAATCGTGGCAGGTGCAAAGTGGCAGCTCTTGGGTGATCTGCATTCCTGACAGCCTGTCACATGTGTGTTTTCTTTGAATTAGTGCCTATCTGCGTCCATTGCCCCTTTTCAGGCATGGCAGTGGTACCTCAGGTCATAAACCTAAGGCATGCCCTGATTCTGGAGAAGGTGACTGCATTCATGTTCATGTGGGAAAGACGACCACGGCTCTGTGCATTACCCAAAGTGGAATTCACATGTGGAAGTGGTTGTAAACCAAGTTATTGACTGCATATGCCTTATTTAGTTATGCATTCTTTATGTGTTCTAAGTATAAGTCCCTTATCAAACATGTGATTTGAAACATTCACTCCATTGTTTGTCTTTCCGTTACTTGGAAGTGTCTTTTTTTTTCTTGCATTTAGGACAGGGTCTTCAGGGCCTCCAGGGTCTTACTACGTAAATCCAACTCATGGTGATCCTCCTGTTTTCAGCCTCCCGAGTGCTGGGATTGCAGGTGCATGCCACCACACCCAGTCTCACTCACCATCTCAGCATGCCCCAGGGGCAGGGCCAGCGCAGCATGCTGGGGATCAAACCCCGGCTGCTGTGCTCAGCCTAAGCAGTTGCTTTAGTCTGCTGAGCCATCCAGCCGGCTTGGAAGTACCTCTCAAAGCACGGAGGCCTAAACTGCATGGCACGGGTGTGGCTCAGACCTAAAGTGCTTTCTGGGGTGCAACAAGGGCTTGGATTAGATCCTCAGCACTGCAAGAAAAAAGAAAACAGAATTTAAAAAAATTAAGTTATGGCCAAGTCCAATTAAGTTTCACTTCGTTGTATTCTTATGCTTTGACTGTGACATCTAAATATATATATTTGTTCTTAAATTTTACACCTATGTTCTCTCCTGGCAGTTTTAGAATGTGAGCTCTCCTGCTGCGACTCCTCATCCTTTGGAAGCTAATTTTCAATGTTCTGTGAGCGAGGCATCAGCTTCATTCCTTGCGTGTGCTCGTGCACTCGTCCCAGAGCCATCTGCTGAGACGCCGTTTCACTTCCTCATTAGGAAATGTTAGTACCACTGTGGAAAACAAGCGGCGCCTAGCTAGGCTTGGTGGCTTCCGGCCTCCTGGCTCCTCGCCAGCAAGCTGCGTCTGCTCTTTGCTCAAGCCGACACCAGTCAGTGCCACACGGAAGTGATCACTGGAGCAGGGCAGTGAGTTCTGAGGTTCAGAAGCACACGTGGCCTCCAACTTTGCTCGCCTCTAATCGGCTTTGGCCACTCCAGGTGCTTCCAACAACCACAGCAACTGTAGGATCAGTGTGTCAAGAGGGATTCTGCAGAGAAGTCAGCTGGGGCTTTGACAGCAATTACACTGAATATTGCAGGAGAACGGCAAAGGTCTGCCGTCATAGCGAGGCTGGGGCTTCTGATCAAGGAATATAGAATCTTCCCACTTTCTTAGATTTTTAAAAATTCCTTTCAACATGCATTGTAGTTTCTTTGAGTATAAGATCTGAATCTTTCATTTCATTTATAAATGCTAGGTTTTGGTGCTATTATAAATGAAGCAGTTTTTTTTTTTTTGATTTCATTTTTGGATTGTTCATAGCAAACATACAGAAATATAACAATTGTCCCGAGCCCTGCAATCTTGCCAAACTCATTTCTTAGTGTGAACGCTTTTGGGGGGCAGGGTGGCCGCTGTAGGATTTTCTCCACGTAAGACTGTGCTTGTGTATAAAAAGAAGCTGTCTTCTAACTTTCCAGCGGGGGTGATTTTGTTCCATTTTCTCCCTAATTTCCCCGGCCAGAGTTCGAGCACAGTGTTGACTGAACTGGTCAGGGCGGAAACCCTCCCCCTGTTCCATGTGCTGAAGCAGGCTCCCTCGGGCTTGCACCACTATGCCCGCTTTGGCCGCGCTTATCTGCAAATGTGAACCACCTGACGGGAACACTCTCCGCTTCCACTGCTTTGTGGAGTGTGGCCACTGCTCAGGGCCTTGAATTTTATCAAGTAATTTTTCTGCATTTGTGAAGGAAGTAATGTGGAGCTCCCCGATATGGTTTTCTGGACAATGCCCGTCACCGCACTCACTGGTGGCAGATGTCAAATCAATCTCGTCCTGGGATAAATCTTACTTTGTCTTGGCATGCTGTCCTTGTTCTGCATCCCTGGATTTTGTGAACATCTTCCTGAGGATTTTGCATCTATATTCCTAAGAATGCTGCTCTGTAGGGTTCTTGAAATATGTGTGTCTGATTTGGGTGTCTGTGGGATACGGCCTGGGGCAGCATCTGCTTGTCCTCTGTGGGAAGAGCTGGTGGAGAGCTGCCGAGAATTCAGTCAAGCCTTCGGGCCGGGCTTTTCTCGGTGCTTAGGTCTTAGGTTACTAATTCGATTTCATCACTTGTCATGGCTCTACCTCGATTTTCTTTCTCCCCAAGTTGGGATTTGTGTCTCTAGAACTTTCTTCCCATTGAACAAAGCTCGCTGACTTACTGGCACGGTGTTCGTGGCGCTCCACTTGCGCCTTTTGCTTCTGGGGTGCTAGCAACAGTGTCCTTTCCTCGTTCCTGATCACAGTCATTCGAGCCCTCTCCCCGTCTCGGTCTCACTCCGTGTGTGTCTGTGTGTCTCTCTTCCTTATCAATTTACTAAAGTTTTGTCTATTTTCACGAGCCTTCAAAGACCCAGCTCGGGTCCCAGCGGCTTTGCTGTTTCTGCTGTTTCGTTTCCTCAAGCTCTAATTTTCATTCCTTCCTGCCTCCCGCTTAACGTAGGACTGTTCGCTTCACCGCTTCTCCCAGCGCTTTCAGGTGGAGGTTTGGGTTACTGATCAGCTTCTTCCCGTTTAGCCGTGCGCTCCCCCAGCCATCGCCAGCCCTCCCGCGCCTCTCGGGCTGCGCCGTGGGCTGTGGCAGGAAGTGACTGCCGTGGGTTCACCTCTGCGTCTCCTCGTTTCCTGGAGATTCTCCCTCGACCCCTGGCTATCTGCATTGTGCTGCTTAATTTGCAGACATTTGTCCCTTGCTGTTACCGCATCCCACTTTTAGTCCACCAGGGTAAGAGCAAACACTGCACAACGCCAGCCCTTTTGACATCAGTCCCATGACCTCAGGTGCGGTCTGTCTCGAAGACGGCCCACGTGTGGTAAGAAAGGGGTTGGGCAGGGGCTGCCAAACACCTCCAAGGCCCAGCTGGTCTACGGTGCTTTTCCAAGCCTACTCTTTCTTGTCCATCTCCTCCGACTGCAGTGTTCACTAATGAAAGGCAACTGAAGCATTCTATGATGAATTATCTCTCTTCCTTTCACTTGGTCTGCTTTTGCCTGCCGAATTTTAGGAATCTATTATGAGACTTGTATAGGTCTCTAATTATTCTATCTTCTTTATGCGTTGGCCTCTTATGTGTAAAAATCTATTGCTAACCGCTTTTTAGCTTTATTTGGCCCAAGTCTGATGTTGTACTGTATACCAGCCCAGCTTCCTTAGGGGACTCTTTGCCTGATATATTTTCTTAAACATCCTTTTGCGTATAACCTATTTGTATATGCAAATCTAAATATGCCCTTTGTGAGCAGTGTAAAAATAAATCTTCTTTATTAACCCATCCTGGCAACATCTGTCTTTTGATTATATTGTTTAATCCATTCGTGCTTAAGGTGATCACTGACTTACTTGGATTTACATCTGACACATCAGTGTTCTTGGGCTGTTTGGCTGGCACTGTTGTGCCCTTTTTGGTTCTTCTTGCTTTTCTTTCACATGGAGTGAATATTTCCTAATGCGATATTTGGATTTCTTTCATGAGATAGCCCGGAAGTATGAGGTGTCAAGTCAAGAGTTCACTATACACTGAGAGTCACTTCCCTAATGGTGGCCTTAGGGCCGGCTCCTTGGCTCCAGCATCTACTTGGATTTATGTCAACAGAGTTCCGTGCAGGGTGCTCTCCTCTCTGCCCCTCTGTGCCGTCACTGACCTACCTCCACATTGCCAAGCCAATGGTCCAGCACTCTACTTATTACCCCAATAATTTCATGTTTCTTAAAAAGCAGGAGATGACACGCTCACCCTCAGCGCGTGCCAGGGGCTTTCTAGACCTGATACTTCAGGCTGGGGGTCTGCTTTGCTCCTAGCATCCCTTCTTTGCCAGAGCTCAGTGTGGCTCCTGCTCTGTGGCAGCCACATGTCTGTGCATCACAACAGCCAGGACACGTGTTGCGCTGTCAGCGGGCTTTAAGTTCTAAGGGAAGAAGAAAACTGGCGGTGCTCTTAGCCTCTGCACCTCACCTTGCTGAGCCCATGTCCTCACGGTTCCCTGGTTCCTACAATGGTTGGCATACTTTGTCAACTTGAGAAGTTTAAAAGCTTAACACTTAGACACTCAGCAGGAGCCAGGGCCCTTAATTTATAAACATCCTCGTCCTGTGCAAGAGGCGGGCATGGAGATGGTATGAGCGCCACACCAGCCTAGGGCAGGTAGCCTGCTTACAATAAAAGGGAGCAAGAGGCCTGCTCTCCCCCTTTCACTCTTGCCACTTCTGCTATCTTCCACCACCTTGCACTGCTGCCCTCTGCCATGTCACCCTGCCCTGCTGCCCTCTGCCACGTCACCCTGCCCTGGAGCCAGCTGATTCCAGACTGAACCCTCTATAGTCTGTGAGCTAAAGAAACCCCTCCTCCCTTAATCTGGGTGTCATTATTTTGTGTCAGCAAGGAGAGAAAAGTAACCAAGACTCTTCCTCCAGCACTTTTGGAAGGCAGGTCTGCAGCCACACAGTCTGCGTCTTGAGTCACCTGAAAAAATCTTTAGTTCACTGCATTATCGAAACATAGTTTTGTGGCAGCGAGGTGACTGGTGGTGGCTTCTCCTCCTGGGCACTGAGGGCACCATCTCTCTTGCTCGTGTCTTTTGCATTTCTGACGAGAAATCTGTGTTCATCTTGCCAGAGTCCTTGGGCCCACGATGGGTCATTTCTTTTCTATGGTCTGCCTGTGAGGCATAGATGGGGTTCCTTTTAGTTTATACTCCTCAGTGTTCCTTGTGGCTCAGGATGTGCAGAAGAAAGCACTTCATCACACTTGTGCGTTCTGCAGGTGTGTTCCTTCTGCGTGTTTCCCTCCTCTCCAGGACCCTGCCATACATGGACCAGCCTCCTGGTGCTATCCGGCAGGACTCTAAGGTCCCGTTCGGGGTGAAAGTCCACGCAGCACACATAGCAGGTGTTGGGCTGCAGCTCCAGCCTCTGGGCTCCTCAGTGAGCTCCCCACACTCCGCCTTCCTCCTGCAGTCAGGTTGTTCCCTCCACCGGGACCACCCCACCAAGATGGATGCCCAGAAACATCTTCCTTGATTTTATGAGGTCTACGCTGACCTGCGGATGTAGATTTGTAGAGCCAGTGGAAGCACTTCCTGAATGGTAACACTAAACGTTCAAAAACCCACTCCTTCATCAAAACCAAAATCCTTGGCCATAATTGTCAAAATCATCTTTTCCAGGACTAAGAAAATTAACCAAATACTTTCAGCATCTCCCAACCTCCACAGAACCCTGAAAACCACAGCCAGGATCCCAGCATGGGCAGCTCAGCGCTCCCTGGCCTGAGAGGCCCATAGCTGTCTGCTGTCTGGTGGCTTCCAAATGCTGAGTTCCTTGGGCACCTCGGTACTGCAGGACTCCAGCCTCAGCACAGGCAAGCGATCTGGCACCGAGGGATTGTTGCTAAAAGCTGCCAGCAACAGTCACCAAGCCTCGTGGCCTCCTGCGGCTGCAGCACCAGATGGGGCTACAGAGACATCCAGAGGCCTTCGCTGTGAAGCACCATGGAGACAGCTGTCCCCAGGCCTAGCGCAAAGCAACACAGACTCCCACGACTCTGGACGGCCTGCACGGGGCTGGCTGTGCCAATTCCCTGGAAAACAAGCACCAAGTCCTCACCTCTGGCTGACTGTGCATAAGAGCGAGCGCGGCCAGGCTGAGCTAGCGAATGCCGCGGGTCATGGAGACCAAAACCCCAGCCTCCCAGCCACCCGAGCTGCATTAGCTCAAGACATCAGGAAGTCCCCGGCTGTCATTTGCTGACCTCAGAGCTGACAAGCAGATTTGGTGACGTTCCAGGCTGCACAGCCTGAGCCCAGGAAAATTCGGAACAGAAGCAGCAGCAACGAATCAGAGGCAGCACTTATTCCCAGACTTCCTGAAGTCTGTTGTTTGAAGAACCCAGTACTCTGCACAGAGAAATGATGAGACGCATGTACACACACACACAAACAGAAAACTGATAGGGTTAGAACTAAGGTAAGGGTGAGGACTGGGGTCAGGGTTAGAGGGTTAAAGTTAGGGTTAGAGAGTCAGGGTGAGGGTGTCTTAGAGGATTTGGATGAGGGTTAGAGTTATAGGGTTAGAGGTTTAGGGTTAGGGTGAGGGTCAGAGGGTGAGGGGCAGGGTGAGGGTGAACTTAGGGTGAGGGGCAGTAGTGAACAGCGCTGTCCCTGAGGAAGACCGGACCCTGGGTCCCTGAATGAGGACCTCCGTGCCCGAGGAAACCACGTGCAGCAAGTGAAGGAGAGAGACATCCGCAAGGCAGAGTGCACAAGGGGGGGGGGGGCTGATGAAAAGCAACCAAATGGAAGTCTGCGTTGAAAACACAATAACCCAAATGGGAAAATTGCATCTCCTGAGTCTGACATAGAAATTATAATACGTTATTCAAGAACTCGCCCGACACTGCGTCTGCTTCGGTGGCTGATGATACACCAGGGTTATCCTAAATAACACTTAGGTTTATGGGAAAGGATCTACTTAATACTGCATAGCCTTGGGAGATGGAAAAGGAAGGTCTCTGTCAAAACCTATTAAAAAAAGAAAAAGAAAACGCTACATTATAAAAAGTAATATTCTGATAGCATAAGATAACGTGACTTGGCAGCTGCTGTTTTGAGCACGCTGATATCTTAAGCTGTTGTGTTCATAAGGCTCGCAGAAGCTTCTCTGACAGTAAACACGCTCACCCAGCACAGACACTTGCCACACGCACACCCTGGAGCGTGCACAGCCCCAACTTTTCCAGGAGCCGAGCTTTACTGCAAACACTGGAGACACTCCCTCCGCTTGCCGAAGCCCACAGACATCTCTGCACCGCGAGGCAACAGTCGGGAGTCAGAGGTGCAGCCTGACCACGCTGTGGAAACACGCGGCCACGGGCACACTGTCCACCGGCCTGCACCCTCCTCGCTGAGCCCAAGCCCCAGGCAACCGTTTCCCCTCAGCAAAGGGAGGATCCCTGACACACCACACTTGTGCTTCTGTGCCTGCCGTGTGTCCCATAGCTCAGCGTCCTCCAAGATCGACACACATTTTCTTACGCATTCGCCTGTTGCTGGGCACTGTGTGTGACTCAGAGCTGGCCTCAGAAGTAGAGCACGGAATGGGGTGGGATGCAGGCTGAGGGGACGCCGCACGAGGCAGCCATCCTAGCGTGCAGGAGTATGCCCAGGAGATCTGTCCTAATGCTCCGGGAGTGTTTGCACTGGCTCCACTGAGCCATTTCAGCACTTCTTGAGGGCGTGACAAATACTTGGAATCACCACCTGTCGATTTACATGTAAACACCAAATGCAGCAATTCCTCAGTTTGTGAACAGCTCAGTTCGAAAGCAGAAGTGTTTGGCAAAATTTGTTTGCACTCATGAACTCCACGTTGAGTGACAAAGACCACTGTGGCCATCTTCCCCAGGACCGCGGAGTGAATCGAGCGCATGGACTGAGGGCACAAAACGAAGGTCGGTGTTCTGCGCTGCGCTGCCCATGCTGATAGCCAGCAAGGGTGCTGGGCTGGGACTGAGCTGTGCTGGATGCCACATCCACCCATAGGCTATGCCCGAGTGCCCAAGGCAGTGTCCCCAGGACACCCATGACAAACACAAACATTCACTCGCTGACGGCATCGCTGTCATGTTTGCAGCTGAGGGGACCTAGTCTTGGGGCAAGGACACCCAGAGCCTCGAGACAGCAAGGATCAGTTCCAGAAGACCCAGCAAAGTCATGGTCCCCAGGGCCCCACAGCCTCCCTTGCCTTCATCACAGGGAGGAGGGGGTGACTCACAGCCCTGTTCACACCCCCTCCAGGTGGTTTGAAGCATCCCACTCTGGCCAAAGTTTGGTTCTGGAGAGTCTCCCCTGACCCCACCTCCTCAGAACCACAAGCTGTGGGTCCCCAGAACCCAATGCCAGCACTCCCAAGAGCCTCCCACCCCTGCCTGCCTCTGCTCTGGAGCTTGGGGACCTCGCACAGCAGCAAAGGCGCCCAGGCACACAGCAGCCACCAGGGCTAGCACAGACCCACACCCACAGGGCCAAGTCCTGCTCTGGAGATGCAGAGAAGCAGAAATTGGAGAGCAGACAGGAGGCAGGCACTATCCCCAAGCAGAAGGGAGCACAACACATGAAGGGAACTACTCCAGGAACTTCCTGACAGCCGCTGCATCTGAAAGGCCTGGCCAGCGGGTGAGGCGCTGTGCGGGTCAGGCTGGGCCTGGTGGCATCTGCTGCAGTCACCGCAAAGGGAGCAAGGAGAGTTCCTCAGCACCCCAAGAGCTGAGCCTGGGGCAGCACGCTGCAGTCATAAATCCCGGCTAATCCATAACGAGACTAAGATGTGGGGTCAGATGGGTGGGAGGCCATGGATCTGGGTCTGAGTACCGATGGCTTGTCGGTGCTGCTGAGGCCATGGAGTCGAGAGCGCAGTGCACGAGAAAACAAACGGCTGAATTAGGAGCCCGTAGCCTCCGCTCCGGCCTGCGTCCGGGCCTTGCTGGCCGAAGCCTCCTACGTGAGTTGTTAAGCATGCAGCTCTCCGGAAGTAAGATGCTAGAAAGCTGGGTGCCCACAGAAACACTGAAAAAGCTGGCCACCTCCCTGACCTGGAGCACCAAGGACGGCAGGAGGAGCCCTCACCAGCAACCCCTCTGCTGGCCCGGACCTCAGACTCCCGGCCTCTGAACGCACCTGACGCCCATGCCACCCAGCCTGTGGGTCTGTTACCACCCTGAGCCGAGACAGCTGTCCGTGCCCACGGAGTCTGCTATCTCCACTTGCTCCCCCAGCCGGGCCAGCGTGGAGTCGCACTCCAGGGCACGCCGCATTCAGAGCCTGGATGCTGCACTCCGCAGCGGGGCTGGGGCTCTGCACGGCCCCACAAATGCAAGATCCTCAGAAGTCACACCTGAGTGGCTGCTCAAGGTGACCTCTTGGACATCCAGGGAAGCAAGGTTTGTGCCACAGAGGGCCACACCTGCTGCCCACCTGGAGCTGGAGACCAGGGGCGGCATGGGGGGTAGAGACCACTCAGCCATAACAGATGGGGCCCTGCGGAGCCTGAGGTCTGTGGTCTGAGGGTTTCCATTCCCTGAATGACTCAGCCTGGGGCACAGGCCGAGAGACAGACCTCCTGAGGCCCATGGTGTGCCCGCGGTGTGCATCCATGCATGGCCGCAGGCTCAGCAACAGACCTCCCCTCTCATATGCTTGGGGGCTGGAAACGCGGATCAAGGCCTGGTGTCTCCCAAATCTGGGGACGGCCTCGCCCTGACCTAGGGTGCTGCCTTCTCCTGTATCCTCTGTGGGGAGCACTGAGGGCCCCCAGGAGTCTCCATCACAGGGCCATGAAGCCCACTCATGTGGGCCCCAAACCAGCCTTAATCGCCAGCGCCAACACCATCACCCTGGGGGTGTTTGACAGGTGGACTTGAGCGGCGCAGGCACGGGACCTACTGCCCCCGCTCACAAGGGCTCACAGCTGAGGAGACCCTAAAGAGGTTCTGCGCTTGGCTCGCCCAAAAGAAAATTCACAAAGCAGACAAAAATCCAAAACCGAACAACTCAGGTTCCGAATCAGCCCAAGCCCGGGACACGCTGTGGACTCTGATCACAACACAGAAACCCTCAGGGTCTGCCCCAGAGGCTAGCCAGGATCAGATCAGGAGACAGCCCTCCAGCATCACCGCCTGGTGCCAGCCCTTGAGGCCACCAATGTCAGCCACTAGCACCTGTGGCCAGGGCACGTGGATGTCACTGATGGTGGATTTACAGCTGCAGACCTGGAGCTCCCGGCTCCCCACCTCCGTGTTCTCCCCATGGCGGAGAAGACTAACAGTGCGGCCAACCCAGCCATGTGGGTCACCACTGCCCCCTTCTTCTGTGGCTCCTGCATCTGCTCCTAATCATCATGGCCTTGTCAAGGGTTCCCGTGGCTCCCAGAGCCTCCCCCATCAAATGTGTAACGGGATCCGTGTCCCTCTGCTTAGCTAATGGCTTCTCAGCCTCCTCCACTCCCTGGGGACTTTTGCATTTAACTTCTGAAACAACAGGTATAACTTGCCTCTTCCAAGCTACACAGCACACTGTCTGCTCCGGCTGCTCCCGTTCCCATGGAGAAGGCCTGCAACCCTCAGCTCCAGATCAATCCTACATGCGTGGGTTCTGTTCTCACCGCGGGAGCTCAGAAGCCATCCAGAGATGACTCGGGCCAGAAGCAGGGGTGCTGAGGCCTTGCTTGCCCTCTGAGGCCTCATGGCTTCATGGTCCAGTTCCGGCTGCCCATCTCCAGAAGAGGGGACCTAGGGCAGACTCACAAGTAAACACAAAAAGCCAACTGGTTCACATGAATCCTGCTCAGAGCCGCTCTGTAGTGGTCTCCATCAGAGACGCGGGTTCACTCAGCCAGGCCCAGGCAGAAGTGAGGCTCTAGTTCAGTCCTGCAAGACCAGGTAGGTGCTGGCAGACGGCACACCTGGGTGGCCACAGGGAGCCCTGGAGAGCCTGGCACGCAGGTCCCTCCTCCCCTTCCTCACTGGATAAGTGCTGGGTGGTCTTCCCAGAAGACATGGGTTTTCCGCTGCCCCTCCAACCTGAGTATGGGTTTCTTCATGACGTCTGCTCTTTACTGTCGGCTGCCTGAGAAGCAGACGCGCCCGGTCAGGCGACCTCGTGACTACTGTTTCTACTTAGCCTTCGCTGTCATGCTTACGGTTCGTGTCTGCACCAGGGTTTTCGTTCTCATTTACTCCTCCCTGGGGCCCCATTTGCTTAGAGACCCTCTAAACGCACGGATGTTGGCAAGCATTAGACAACTTCAACTGCTAGTGATTTCCCACTCAGAGTTAACTATTTCATCCCCAAATGGACCACTTCAAAT
>NDGM010025002.1:0-10936 GCA_002564305.1 Octomys mimax | reverse complement strand
TCAGCACCCGTACGGCAGAGCAGCTCCATTTTAAAACTTTCAGATATTTGAGCTGCTCAGCAAAAGTCAAAAATCCTAAAAAAAAAAAAAAAAAATACAGTGAAATAAGAGGTGCGCTCACCCCAGCTGGCAATAGTAGGCTCCCTGGTCCTCTAACTCCACCGGCCAAAACTCCAAGACGTCGTGGTGCAGCGTGATCCGGGCTGAGGTGTCTGGGTGCAGCTCAGCACACCCGTGGAGGGGGTTGCGTTTGTACCATTTCGGGGTGGCTGCTTCCCTGCCCGGAGCGGCTGAAGAGGAGCAATACTTGAGGTAAAAGGGCTCCCCCTCCACCACACTAACATGGTACCGCGAAATACAATTTCTCCCTAAAGATGGGCAAAGGAAAAACCAAAACAAACGATAAAGGTAACACGCACTCTCCTGACACACCGGGGGAAGGAGCAAGCTTAGTGAGAAAATCTCATCGCCTTATCGGGTTTTCTAATGCTGGGAGGGGTAAGGTACATGCAGGTTACAGCGGACGGAGACATCAGATCGTCCTCCTACGCGGGAGGAGGTAAGCCCGTAATGCGCCACAGCCGAGAGGTACACGCGGGTGGTGTCATCTTTTAAAATAAAATACTGAGCATTACAGCTTCTAGATGAGGAAAATCACGGGCCTAGTGCTGCCTCATCAACCCGAAGGTCTCCTGCAGAGGAGTCCTCATGAAAAGAAGCCCGGCAGGCTCTTGCGTGCCCGGAAGCCTCAACCGCCCATCATCTCGGCCTGAGCCACACCTGCTGCCCATTTGCAGGCCAGGTGAGAGAGCCCACCCTCCTTGCCTCGGAGGCAGGGACACCTGTCACTGCTGGAGGTGACCAGCTGGGTAGTCAGGATCCCCTTGGAACAACAGGCCCCCACCAAGGGATCTGCGTTTGCCTTTGCCCCAGTCTTTCTCAACCCACCCCACCCTCTTACATGGAGAATGCGCACACACTGATCTTGGCAGGCACACAGTAGGTCCTCATTCCCTTGCACAGGACCTCCGGGAGCTGAAAGTGGCATCAGGAGCCCTCTCACACACTGCCCTCTGCTGTTCTGGGAGAGTGGGCATCTTCCAGGTAAAGGAAGCATCCCTATGGACACAGGCAGGAAGCCCTGTCGAGTGTGGGTTTATTTCTCAAAGCAACAGGTCACTGGCCTCACTGAGTGTTGCCACCCAACCAAAGAGGAAGCAGGGCTCCAGGGGCAGCGGCAGCTCTGAAGCCCTCAGGGTGAGAGCCCCTGGCTGTTGTGTAATCTCTGTCTCACGCAGCAGCTTTTTCATGCAGAAGGTGAAATCCACGCATGCACGCATGAGGCCATTGGTCTTGATGGCCACTCAGAGCTGCAGCAAGTCTCCAGCAGCTCATCCGTTTCACCCTTTAGAGAGTGGCGTGCAGCTGAGCACATAAACCGCGTAGCCCCCGCTTTCCTGTGTGCCGATGCTGTGTACCTTTGCCTCTAAGACAGGCAGCCAGGCAGCTGCATGAGGCTGCGATGTGTTCTTTTCTCTGTAACATGGTATCCAGTGGTGCTACCATTTCACTACTTGTTCTAGGTGGGTAAACATTAGAGGGCTGCGTTACTGAGCAAGTCTCTAGTGGCCATTTGGGTTATTTCCAGCTTTCCAGGTTTGCACAACCTTAGAGATACTCTTCTAAGTACACATGCTTGTGTTTTCATGGATTCACTCCTCTTAGGAGGAGGTTTAATGTGAAGAGGTCTAATGTGAATTCATAGCTTTTGGGGATGGATAGGGGCAGCAGAGCATGCATACTGTCCAGGCAGCGAGCGTTCTCGGACCCCTGAGCTCGCTCAGAACCCTGAAGTGTGGCACCACTGGTCAGGGCCAGGCTCGTTAGGAGCACACTCTGTAGAAAAGAGCAGGACATCCTAATGTGTGGAGCTGGTTCCCAACCTCTCCTCTCCTCCCTGAGTGGGCCTAAGAGCCAGGAATCTAGGCTTTCCAGGATCACATCTGCATCTGGAATTGCTCTGAGTTTGGACAAACCCCGGGTGTTGTCACCTACCATCAACCTGCCTTAACAAGCCCCACTATGGAGCATTGCCCCCTCTACCCACAGTGACTGCTCATGGCGGGTGTTCTGCAGGCTCTTGTGGGAGAGCCACAACAGGCTATAGCGCTCTTTCTGTGCCTGGGAGCGAGGTCACTGGTGCTCGTCCACAGTTTGTCACCATAGCACATACTCTCTGCTCCCAGCTTTTGTATCTAACAGTCTCTGACAGGTCACTGTGTACCCAGGAGAGAAGATCTACTCATCCTTCTCACGTGGGCAGTGCCCTGTTGCAGAGAACCAGGGTGTCATCACACAGACCCACGTAGGCAGCCAGACCTCAAGCCTGGATCTGGATGTGTGAGGCATCCACAGCTTAACTCTGTTCTATCTTCCACAGTAATTCCCAGAGTAGAAGGCATGGGCCAGGGATCCCCTGGCACAGAGAAGAGACCCAGGCAGATTAACGCTGGTGCTGCTTCTTCCTCCTCCAGGGCCTGCAGGAAACCTTGATGTCCATTGTGAAACTTCCCCAAGGAACAGGTTCTCACTGTGCCTCCAATGGAGAAATAAAACAGCCAGTCTCCATCAGTCAACTGGAAGGAGTACAATGGTACCTCAGCTCATAAATACTCCCCTTGAACAATTCGGTTTGCCGACAGAAGATCTCATAGAACTTTGCTTCCTTTGGCAAACTCCACATCTGGGGACATACAACCTGATGGTGAAATTCAATTCAGGTCATGACCAGAATCGTGGAAAGAAGCAAGTTCATGAACCGAGGTACCACTGCTGGCCATCAGCTGGAAGCCCACCTGAGCTCCCCTCTACTCGGTCTCTCCCTCTCTCTTGCATACAGTTTGCAGCCTTCATAGATCTGGACTTCCCTATTTTCCCTAAAGAATGAGATGGAGCTTTGACCATCTCTTAGGGAGGACAGAGTGTGTATAAAACGTTCTGAAAACTAGTCATGAAGCTGTTTGCCTCCTTGCCTTCAAGTAACAGGAAGCAAGCTTCCTTCCAAGCCAAATAAAAGTTGTCTCTGCATAAACCTGGGATGCTGCTCTTCTCTCGTCTAATGGGACCTTACACATTTCCTTACTGGATCCTATTCCTATGACTCTTCATTCTCTGTGCCATGGGTACCCGATAGTTACCAATTTTCTAAAGTAAAATTTTAAATCAGTAAATTCAAATAAATTTGTGTCTTCAGTAACTGCCATCATGCCACAGGGCAACACCGTCAATTATTAATGATAGACATTTGTGAATAATGATAGTCACTTACCTGAGGTGCTTTTAGCTGTCAGAACACAAATTATCAAGAGCAATTCTCCATGATGCATGCTTGGAGTCCTGTTGTACACAGTCCCTCGACAAACAGCAGAGCAGGTTAAGCCGGTGCCTTCAGACAAAATGTCTGCATGAAAAGGAAGTTTAAAACAAATCTGCTAACCCACAAACTTCCAAAAAGTAGCCCAAAAGATTTTCATATCACTTAAAATGTCAACAGTTCTCAGAACTTCCAACAATACAAAGGTAACAAAATTCCAAGACAATGAATTTTAGCTTCCAGAACAAACCCTATAAGTGTGATTTCCCAGAACTCTAGATCCTAGGTCTTTTAGGTCCGGTCTACACATCCTGCCTGCAAGGCCAGCGTCAAAGACGGCAGCGCAGCACTGCCTGGAGCCTTGACGCACACAGCACTGCCACCCTCTGGCCTTCTGCCACCCTCTCCCTTCTCCTCTCCCTCTATCTGCAGATCCTCTTCCCATCTGTGAAAAACTAAGTCCCTGTTTCTGGTTATCAGTCTTTTATTTTGCTCTTTATTTATACCGTGGGTTTTCCATAGAAGAGGAACCACGTGACACTGAAGTCAGTGCATCTGGCTTATTTCACATAATGTCATGGTCTCAAAGTGTATCCATTTTCCTACAACGACCCAGGTCCGCCCTTCTTTGTGGCAGAGTAGTGCTCCATGGTGCATAAACACCGCACTTTCTTTATCCGTTCATCTGTTGATGAACCTTCATCTGATGGCCGTCCCTTGACCAGGGACCACAGCAAGGGCCAAGACCCCACGAGCCACGCCCCTTACAGGTCCCATCCCGTCTGCATGTGCCTCTCAGGGGATCAGTTCTCAAACAGAATAGGCCTTTGGTGGGGATGTTGAGAGCCCCCTGCAGGGTTTGCAGTTACATCTTGATTTGTGGGCTGAATTTTCTAAAACCCGCCTTCCTGCCTCAGAATGACAGTGTCCCAAGTCTTAGGACCCAGTCTCTAGGCCTCTCTGAGATCTGGCCTGAGCCCTGGTGACAGCTAGAGCCACCAGAACTTGTGACTAGGACAGTGTGTGCATGTGCAGGTCCTCCAGCCCTCACACACTCACATGTGCTTCTCTTGGGGACAGGAAAACACACAAAGCTGAAGTGCCCTGCACGCTGAACCCTTCCTACCACTCACGGTGACCATCTGCCCTGACCTCTGTGCTTGGTCACCCTTGTAGTCACAGTATGGAGAGCAGACTGGGTGGCAGGAGGAACCCCAGACCCTCAGGTCGGCATCGAGGCTTCCAATCTCAGGGAGGGAGAGTGTGCTGCAGAGGGCCCGGCTCAGGGACCGGCGCGCTACTGCACAAAGCTCAGAGGACCAGCAGCACGAGAGCCATGAGAGCCTCAGGGCACCGCCCTCACCAAGGCAGAGAGGGAAGCCCCTGTGGGGCTGCAATGCAGGCTCCGGAGCTGGGCCCTGGATTTCACCCCTGCTGCCACAGAAACAAGCAACATGGAGGCCTGGCTCCAGGCTTACCACAGGATTAAGCCAGCTGCTGTCCAAAAAGACCCCTGGGTGCACAGTGACAGTTCTCACTCAGTGACCATTCACCTCCCGTCCTAAAAGGGGCAGAGGGGTTAGCACCCAGGCAATGGGGAAGGTTGAATAGCAAAGCTGCCGAGCTCCTTCCACGATCCTTGTGAAAAGCATCACCAAGAACCTGGTAGACTTTCTAGGACACAGCAGTTGGCAGGGTGAAGGGATGAGGAGGTATGGAAAAGTAGCCCGGCTCCCATGGGCTAGGGCAGCTCCGGTCAGAAAGCCCCAGGCTTCCTTCCCGGGCCTCTTTCGTCATCAGCTCCAGCTGGGCCCATGCAAAGTGCTGCATCCTTTGTGTCATCTCCCTGCTGAAGGTCACAAGGCCCCATCAAGGCCACCGCTTCTTACGTGTTTCCTCAGGCTGACCAAGGTATGTGGTTATGAGACAATTCCATGGCCTGTGAGCCGAGAGTCTCCAGCTCAAATCCACTTGGGCCCTCCTGTGCAAGACAGGCGCTCTGGGTGTGGACACGTATAAATTAGTCTACTTGTTACATTGTGTGCTTGAACTTAAAAGAGCAACACTTTACTGCATAATACATTTAAGGCCAGGGAAAAAGAGCCATTTTGAAAAATAACATAAATACTATATTTACTTGTGGCTAGCCTAGCAATTATTAATAAAATAAATGTAGGAGAACACAAATATTACAACTCTTCTATGTAAGAATGTTAGGGGGTTTCACTACTATATTGGGGGTTTTGTTTGTTGCGCTCCTGTAACTTTTAAGTTTCTTTTTCCTTCTCTTTGGATCTTTGTCCTGATTTCTAGAGCAATTTGTAGAATATTTACAAAATGAAGACTCAAGGGAGAGAATGCTCACAACTGGCTCACTTTGCCCGGTATGTTCTGGTGCCTTACACTTTTCTGTTTTTAAACACTTACGTGGTGCTGGATCGCTGTTACATCTTCTCCTCCACTAGCAAGACAGACTGCGCACGCTCCTACACCATAGCGCTCCTCTTGTCGGGGCCACCTTCACTGCTACCTGCTACCCTCCCATGCACGCACTACCATTCACGCCAGGAGCCATGTTATACAATAACCCAGGACCATGCCGCCGCGTAAGGAGCTAGGCTCAGCCGCCGCGGCACAGCCTCACCCCACCTGGCCTTCCTCTTGCGAGCTGCATCACCGCAGGACAAGTTACTGAAGCTCGCTGTTCTCGCTGCCGTGTCCACGGGCAGCAGAAGTACCTATCTCCCAGCGCTGCGCGGAAGGCTCCACGCATTTGTTATGGCTACTGCAAAAGGTCTGGAGACTAGTGGACACCACCGAAGCATCCTCATCGTTTCTATTTCTCATCATTTTCTCATTGCTGCTATACAACGGGAGAGTAAACGGGCTGATACTCTAGCCCCATGATGAATGCACACCACGAACCCGCCCCTCCGGAGCGCCGCAGGAACCTCTACTTCCTCCCTCCCCTGCGCCCAAGTTTCCGTCTCCCACACCGAGCCAGCGCTGCACATTGTCATTTTAATACCTACCCAGGTAGTCAGGATGGGAAAAGTCTCATTAGTCTTCAATCCCCATTTCTTTTGGTTATAAATGAAGCACGTATTAATCAGGTATCATTAAGCATTTTATTTCTATATCTACGAACCATTTCTCTATAGCCTCCACCCAGCTCTCTGATGTTCCGTGTTGAACTTGTTTAGATCACTTTCAATTCCTCTTTTAGTGTATTGATATTGATACAGTCAAAATACTAGTTCTTTTACTTTGTGATTTTCCCAGTACTTTTAAATATAAAACATTTCTTTCCTTCAGAGGTAAAAACATGTTCATCTGTATTTTCTTCATTTTTATGGTTGAGTCACGTGCTTTTAAATTTAACATTTTAAAACTTCACCAATAGCTGGGTGTGGTGGCGCACACCTGTAATCCCAGCACTCAGGAGGCTGAGCCAGGAGGGTCCTTATAGGAAGTTCAAGGCAGGCCCAAGGACGGGGACTCCATCTGGGGGCTGCTGTTCTGGATCCGCTCCTAGGGGACACTGAGACAGTGATTGAGAGGGTGTGGTGGTGCGCAGGCTGAAAACAGGAGGATTGCCACAATCTGTGTAGTGAGAAGCTGTAGACCCTGTACTAAATACATTTTTTAAAAGAATGATTTATGAGGTGCACCCAGCTCTGGTGTACAAACAGGGCACGGAGTCCTCTTAAATCTTTAAGTACCTCTACCATGCAGCCAAGGTGGACAGGCACCACCTAGGGGACTTATTGTGTACTTAGAATACTGTGTCTGGGATGTTGAAGAGGAAATAATGTGTGTGGCCCTGACCCCTCCAAGTTAATGTGCTCGTTCATAAAGGCATAAATAGATACGTGCCCACATGTGTGAAAGTGCCCCGGCGCTTTTTTCCTCATCGGAATCGTTCCATTTCATGAGATTTTCCTTCCTGAACCCCGGCTCTGCCAGCTGCCTGTGTTTGCAGCATCTGCTAAGGAAGCTGAACATTTTCTCCAAACCACAGCTTTGACACCCACAGCCTGAACAGGCAAGCAGGAGCCTGAGACAAGAGGGGGTGAACGGCCTGCCGGGCAACACGACACAAATTACAGCACCTGGGCTATCTTTCCTTTGCACAACTGGGATTTGGACCCAGTGCCCACGCACAAGTGGCAAGGGCTCCACCCTCGAGCTGCGCCGGCCCGTTCTTCCTGCACTGTGCCAATGCACGGTCCCCAAACGGAGACAGAGGAAACGCGATCTCGGCATGTACTGCACACATGCACCCCTGCTCTCAGGAACAAAATCTGGGTCACACGGTGTCTCTTACTGTCGTCCTCACCCTTTCACCAAATCCACCCATGCACGTCGCCCATCTGCCGCTCCCCAGACACCACCAGGTCCTCTCTTGCTCAGACACCTCTGCAACCTGGCTCAAAGGCTGGCGTGGACGGCAGCCCGCCACCTACCGCTGCCCACACCGAGCGCCCTCGCCCCGCCCACCCGGTCGCCCCTGCACCAGCCGGGAGCCAGCGCGGCTCCTCATTCCTGAGACAAACCATCTAAGCTTCGCCAGGCTGCGGGTCCATGCTGGGGCGAGGCGCAGTCCCCAGCCCCCTGAAGCCACCCTCCCAGGGTACCGAGGGCTCTCACGGAGGGGGGCGAGTGGGGTTACTAGCAATCCCAACAAGGGAGCCAGGGAAGCTGTCGAAGCAAACAGGGTGGTCTCCACCTCCACCGGCCTGTTTGTCCAGAGGCCAGAGACCACTGTGAAGGCCTCGGCCTGTGTTCTGACCTCTGCAGGCGCCTCGGGCAAGGGCAGAGACTGGGGATCAGTCAACGTGGGTGTCAATCTAAGCGCTACTCAGCAGCTGGGTGTCCTTGGAACTCACCAAACCTCTCTGCTTTGCTCCCTTCCCTTTGTTTTGGTTTTATTCTGTGTTTTCTTTTCTTGTTAGTTAGCAAGACACGGGTTCTTTCAGGCCAGCCTTGAACTTACTATGTAGCCCAGCCTGGCCTCAAATTCCAGGATGGGCCTCTCGCCACCACCTGCGGCTCCCCTTTCTTTTCATTAAGCATGATAATTCCACCGGCCTCACGGGGTCTGGGAGGACGGAGAGCCTGTAACAGTGTAGAAGCCTGAGTGGGGTCAGGCCCACGGCTCGTACTTGACTCACGAGCAGGACAACGCTCATCCCCAACCTCAGCACCCTACACCCCGGGAACTGACACTGCGCCAGGCTGCAAAGGCCGTCTGAGAGGGTGCGCTGGTGCACAGGGCCACGCACACGCGCGGATACACATGCACACGGGCAGACACACATGCACACATGTGACAGACAGTACACGAGGGAACACAGACACACATGCACACACGCGACAGACATAGACACACACGTGCACCCCAGTCTTGGCGCTGGGTTCCCGGGTCCGTGGCGCCACTGGGGCTCCTACCTTCCGGCACCGTCCTCCTCCTCCTCCGCACCGGCAGCGTTCCGGGGCAGAGGCGCCGCAACACGAACCCCAGGGGGACGCGGGGCGGGCGGTGCCCTTGGGGCGAAAGGAATGGGGCGTGGCTCGGTCCCGGCCTCACGATCTGGGCTCTGGGCGCCCCGGGTCGAACTCCGGGTCGGGGCCCTTGATCTCCGGGTCCGGGGGTCCCTGGGTCTCGGCGTCTTGGGGTCCCGTGGTCTCCGTGTCTCAAGGTGCTTCACGCCAAAGCGCTGGCGGGCTCTGGGATGGGCACCCAAAACGTCTGCTCCGCCGGAGGTGGCGCCCAGGGCCTCCGGGTCCGGATGCCTCCGGCGCCCCCTGCAGGCCGCGAGGTGCTACGACGGGAAGCGGACAGGACCCGGCCTGCGGCTTCCAGGCTGAGGGGTTCAGGAGTGCATAGAAGTGAAGGGGGCGTCGCCGCACTGAGAGGTCAGGGTTTACCAGAGCAGGGGCCACCGGAACGTGCGTCCTAGGCTTTCATGGGCGGAGCATTTTTAACCAATGAACGGCCAGTGACTTTCTTGTTACCCGATCATAACAACTCTCTGTATATTAAATAAGGAAACAGCATACAATGGTTGCAATAACTAAAAAAGAGGCTTGTAGGGCTAAGAGGAAAGGGATTAAGGAGACACGATTTTCATACTTTTTAGCCCAAAATTGTTCATGTAAAATAGGAGCCACAGTTATCTTAGTACATACAAAAAAATAAGCCACTAGCAAAACTAAACACCCTTTTTGTTTTAATGACAAGGAGAAAACTGGAAAGAGAAAGGAATGTTTCCTAGCCTGATAAAGAACGTCAGCCACGAACCCACCGCCGATTCCCTAATTAACGGTGAGTCCTGTTGCTGTGTGCTAAGATCAGTACACGCCTAAGATGTTGGGTCTCGCCTAGAGAAATGCCTCACATAATTAAAGAAATGAAAATAGAAATAATAGAAGTTCAAAGGAAGAAGCAGAAGTACTGACTTAAACAGAGCACACTTTAAAAATTTACAAATGGGGCTGGCCAGACCAGCGGACTAACGCGCCTGCTTAGGCAGAGCGCAGGGGCCGGGGTTCGATCCCCAGTGTGTTCGATCCCCGGCCCCGCCCCCGGGGCGCTCTGAGACCCCAACTGAGACTGGGCTAGTGGCGCACCCCAGTAATCCCAGCGCTTGGGAGGCTGAAAAGAGGAGAATCACTATGAGTCCGATCTACGTGGTGCGATCCTATAGACCCTGTACTAAATGTTAAATAAATAAATAAATTCTACAAACGAAGCAAAGAAAGGAAGAAAACCGAAACTACTGTGTTGTTTAGGACCATCACAGAATATCAATACAGAAAAGTTCTGGTGAGGGAAGTTCGAAAGCCAAAATGTGTTAACAGTGTTCTTTAAAGTGGCATCAAAAAATTAAATATCAAAGCATAAGTCCTTGGGAAGAAACACAACTATGAAAATGGAGAAATAGAAAATGAGACTTTTGTATCAATGGAGGGTATACCACGTTCACAGGTAGCACAGCGTGCTCCTGTTGGTGCCGCCAGAGGCTGCATCACTACTACAGCCTGAAAAAGAACAAGGCCCTCGCACCCACCTTTCATGAAAGAACTCACTCTGACTCGAAGGTTTGCAATCAAGTGACACTAACCACGGAAGATTTACAGAAGTAAAGAAACAGGAAATACAAAGTAGATTAATGGGCCCACGTGAGTAATCAACTGATTTTTTTTTTTTTTTTTAACCAGTGCGCTGTGTCAATTCATCAGAGGGAAGAAGAGCGTCCTTCTCAAGTGTTACTGGACAATCTGGCTATCTCTGCTGAAAAGAGACGAACAGTTCTGACCCTTGTCTCATTGTGTTCATTCTCAATGAACTCTAAAATTAAACATGTAAAGTTAGAACTGCAGCTGCCATAAAGGTACGCAGGAGACAATCGCTATGTCCACAAGGAAAATTAGAATATATTCTTTAAATTTTTTTTTTATTTTTTAAATAATTTTATTAGGAAAGAAGTAGCAATAAGATAGTTTCAAAACAGGTTAGTAGGACAGTTACAATAATTAACACATTGCATATTGTTGTCT
>NDGM010024824.1:0-16786 GCA_002564305.1 Octomys mimax | reverse complement strand
TTAGTGTAAGGGTTAGATACCTTATCAGTTATACTTAGGGGTTAGACTTAGGGTTAGTGTTAGGATGTAGGGTTAGTGTTATGGTTAGAGTCAGTGTTAGGATTAGTGTTAGTGTTAGGGTTAGGTTTAGGATACATTTTCATTTAGGATTTGTGTTAAGGTTAGGATTTACTTTTAGCATTAGGGTTAGTGTTACAGTTAGGGCTAGGGCTATGATAGAGTTAGGGTCAGGGTTAGGTTTAGGATTAGGGTTAGGGTTAGACTTATGGTTAGGATAGTGTTACAGTTAGCGTTAGAGCTAGGGTTAGCATTAGTGTTAGGGTTAGGATAAAAAAAGAAAAAAGAGAAACAGAAATCGTTGAGCAGAAATAATCTGGTGTACTTAATGCACTGCTTGCCTACAATCTGTTATCACCTTGTTTACCATAGGGTGATTAGGAGAAAAAGCAGCCTCACCAATTTCTGTGCACAATGACACATAAAGGCAAAAACTTCTGTGATGCTTTTCACTATCACACTGCATGAGTTGCCATTCTTAGAATAGTGGGCTCTATGAGTTACTTTGGTTTCCAAAGTGAAATTTTTCCTGGAGTTCTGTGTTTTGCTCTATGTGGAAACAGCCATTTGACTTCCCTGCTTCCCAACACAGCTGGAGCTTAGCTGCCCTTTTTCCATTATGGGCTCACTCTTAGAAACACAAATCATTGAGCAGAAACAATCAACTCAGGATACTGAAGACTTCAAAGGAGTTACTGACTCAGCTCTCATGTGAGTGAAAGGCAGATATAATTGCCTTACCCAGCTTCTCTGCACAAGGAGCTAGAAAGCCACAAACATCACAGATGCTTTTTATTATGAGACTGGATGAGTTGCCACTCTAGGCACAGAGGGAATGTGTAAATTACTTTGGTTACCAAAGTGAAGTTTTAGCCAGAGTTCCGTGTTTTGCTGTATGTGTTCCGTGCTTCCCAAAGCAGCTGGACCTTAGTTGGCTCATCTAGGTTAAGCACTCACTCTTAGAAACACAAATAATCAGTGTTAGGCATAGTGTCAGTATAGGCTTAGGATTAGGTTTAAGGTAAGGTTAGGCTAGGGTTAGGATTTAGGGTTAGTATGAGGTTAGGGTTAGGATAGTGTTAGTGTTGGTGTTAGGACTAGGGTTAGGGTTAGTATAGGGTTATGGTTAGGGTTTGGGTTAGACTTAGGGTTAGGGTTAAGATTTCAGGTTAATATTAGGGTGAGGGTTAGTGTTAGAATAGGTTTAGAGTTAGAGTTAGTATTAGTGTTAGGGATTAGGTTAGGGATTAGGTTAGGATAAGGTTAGGGTTAGGGTTAAGGTTAGGATTAGGGTTTGTGTTAAGATAGAGTTGGAGTTAATGTTAAGGTTAGGCTTAGTGTTAGAGTTAGGGTGAGGGTTAAGTTTAGTGTTTAGAGTTAAGTTTAGGGTTAGGGTTAGGGTTAGGATTTATGGTTAGTGTTAGGTATAAGTTTAGAGTTAATGTTAGTGTTAGGGTTAGGATAGAGTTAGGGTTAAGGTTAGGGTTGGGATTTAGGGTTAGGATTAATGTTACAGTTAGGATAGAGATAGGGTTTATTTAAGGGTTAGGGTTAGGGCTGTGGTTTGTGTTAGTGTTAGGGTTAGGCTTAGGATTATCATAGGGTTAGGGTTAGGGTTACATTTAAGGGTTAGTATTAGGGTTAGAAATATGGTTAGAGTTAGGGTTAGTGTTTGGATTAAGTGATAGTGTTTGTGTTAGGGTTAGGGTTAGGATAGAATTAAGGTTAGTGCTAGTGTTAAGATTTGGTTTTGGGTTTACAGTTAGTGTTAAAGTTAGACACAATAAGGTTTGTACTTAGGGCTTAGATTTAGTGTTCAGGTTAGTGTAAGGATTTAATGTTAGTTTTAGGGTTATGGTTAGAGTTAGGCTAGGGTAAGGGTTAGTGTTAGTGTTAGGAGTTAAGGTAAGTGTTAGGGTTAGAGTTAGGGTTAGGGTAGAGTTACAGTTAGATTTAGGATTAGTGTTAGGATTTAGGGTTAGGGTTAGGGTTAGGGTAGTGGAATAGTGTTAGTGTTAGGGTTTGGATACAGTTAGGGTTAGTGATAGTGTTATGGTCAGTATTAGTGATATGATTAGGATAGGGCTCGGGTTAATGTTTAGGGCTAGGGTTAGGTTTATGGTTAAGCTACAGTTATGGTTAAGGTTAGGGTTAGACCTAGGGTTAGGGTTAGGGTTTGGTTTAGTATTTAGGGTTAGGATAGAGTTAGGGTTAGGGTTAGGGTTAGGGTTAGTTTTAGAGTTAGGATAGGATTAGGGATAGATTGAGGGTTAGGGTTAAGATTTGGGTTTGGGTAGAGTTCGGGTTAAGGTTATGGTCAGAGTTAGGGTTACTCTTTAGGGCTAGGTTTAGTGTTATCTTTAGGATAGAGTTAGGGTTAGGTTTATGGTTAAAGTTAGGTTTAAGGTTAGGACAGGGTTAGGGTTAGGGTTTGAATTTAGGGTTTGGGTTAGGATAATGTTAGGGTAACTGTTAGGGTTACGGTTATGGTTAGTTTTACAGTTGGGTTAAAAAATAAAAAAGAGAAACAGAAATCATTGAGCAGAAATAATGTGTTGTACTTATTGTACTGCTTACCTACAAGTTGTTACCAGCACATTTCCCACTGGGTTGAATACAAGAAAAAGCAGCCTCACCAATTTCTGTGCACAACGAGGTAGAATGGCACAGACTTTAAGGATGCTTTGCACTAGCATACTGCATGAGTTGCCATTCTTGGAATAGTGGTAGCTGTGAATTACTTTAATTTCCAAAGTGAAGTTTTTCATAGAGTTCTGTGTTTTGCTGTATGCAGGAACATGAATTTTAGTACCCTGCTTCCCAAAGCAGCTGGATCTTAGCTGTGCCATAGGAATGAAAGGGAGCAGTAACAGTCTTCTCCAGTTTCTCTGCATGAGGCTTGGGAAAAACATAAACTTCACCCATGTTTTTCCTTAGGAGACTGAATGAATTGTCATTATTTGCATAGTGGGGCTTTGTGAATTGCTTCAGTTACCAGAGAGTTTTGGCAGGAGTTCTGTGTTTTGCTGTATGTAGGCGCAGGCTTTGAGGTTCCCTGCTTTCCATAGCCACCAGATCTTAGATGGCTCTTCTCCATTAAGAACTCACTCTTAGAAACACAAGTAATCAGGATTAAGGTTATGTTTAGGATTGTGTTAAGTTTAGGGTTAGGGTTTGGCTTTAGAGTTAGTGTTTGGTTTGTAGTTAGGGTTATCGATAAGATAGATTTAGGGTTAGGTTTTGGGTTAGGGTTAGGACTTAAGGTTACGGTTATGGTTAAGGTTAGGGTTAGTATAGTGTTAGGGCTGTTAGAGTTTGGGTTATTGTTAGGACAGGGGTAGTGTTAGAGTTAGTGTTAAGGTTAGGTTTATTATAGAATTAGGTTTAGGTGTAGGGTTATGTTTGACAGGGTTAGGGTTAGGTCAAGACAGGGTTACAGGTCGGGTTGGGGTTAGGTTATAGGGGTTAGGATTATAATTAGCATTAGTGTTATGGATAGAAAGGATTAGGGTTAAGGTTTAGGGTTAGGGTTATGGTTACGGTTAAATACAATAAGGGTTAGGGTTAGAGGTTAGGGTTAGTGTTAGGGTTAGTATAAAAATTTAGGGTTAGGTTTCGGGTTATGGTATGGTAAGGATTTGTTTAGTGTTAGGGTTAGGGTTAGTTTTAAGTTTTAGGGTCAGTGTTAGGTTTAGGGTTAGGGTTAGGACAGAGTTCAGGATTGGTTAGAGTTAGGTTTAAGATAGAATTAGTGTTAAGTGTAGGATTATATTTGACAGGGTTAGGGTTAGGATAAAACAGGGTCATGGTCAGGGTTAGGGTTAGTGTTAGGGTATAAGGGTTAGGATTAGCATTAGGGTTGGGGATAGAAAGGATTACAGTTAGGGTTCAGAGTTAGTTTTAGATATGGAAAAGGTTAGGGTTAGAGGTTAGAGTTACTGTTAGGGTTAGTATAAGGATTTGGTTTTAGGTTTAGCCTTAGGCTAGGGTTAGTGGTAGGATATAGGGTTAGTGTTAGGGTTAGAGTTAGGGTTAGGTTTAAGGGTAGGATAGATTTAGGGTTTGGGTTAGTTTGAGGGTTAGGATTTAGTATTAGCATTAGGGTTAGTGTTAGGATTAAGTTTAGATTTAGGATTGTGTTAGCATTAGTGTTTGGGTAATGGTTAAGGTTAATGTCAGGATTAGGTTAAAAGGAAAAGAAACAGAAACAGAAATCATCAAATGGAAACAATCAGCTGTACTTAGCACACTACTTGCCCACAGCGTGCTACCCCCTTGTTTCCCATAGGAGTGAATGGGAGAGAAAGCAGCCTCACCAAATTCTCTGCACAACGAGCTGGAATGGCCTAAACTTCAGGCATGAATTTTGCTAGCAAACTGCATGAGTTGCCATTCTTAGAAAAGTGTGGCTTTATGAATCACATTGATTATCAATGAGAAGTTGTGGCAGGAGTTATTGGTTTTGCTGATGGAAAAACAGGTTTTGGTGTTCCCTGCAACCCAAAGGAGCTGGACATTAGATGGCTCTTCTCCTTTAAGAACTCAATCTTAGACACGTAAATAATCAGGGTAAAGGTTAGGGTTAGGATAGGGTTAGGTTTAGGGTTAGGGTTAGGTTTTATTGTTAATGTTAAGGTTCTGATTAGGGTTAGGATAGTGCTTGAGTTAGTGTTACAGTTAGGGTTAGTGTTAGAATAGGATTAGGGTTAGGGTTAGCATTGGGGTTGTTTAGGATTTAAGAATAGGGTTAGGGTTCAGGTTAGGGTTAGGGCTAGGGTTAGAGTAAGGATAGTGTTAGTGTTAATGTTAGGGTTAGGGTTGGTGCTAAGGGCAGTGTTAGAGTTAGTATAGAGTTAATGTTAGGGTTCAGTTAATGTTAGGATTTAAGGTTAGTGTTAGGGTTAGAGTTAGGGTTAGGTTTAGGTTTAGGATACAGTTAGGGCTAGGATTAGTGTTAAGCTTAAGATTTAGTATTAGGTTTAGGATTAGGATAGGGTAAGAGTTAGAGTTAGAGTTATGGTTAGGGTTTAGTGTTAAGGTTAGAGTTAGGGATGGAAACAAGAAGGGATATACAAAGGGGTTACAGTTAGTGTTAGGGTTAGTGTAAAGATTTAGGGAGACATTTAGGTTTAGGGTTACAGTTAGGTTAGGGTTAGGGTTAGGGTTAGGGCTAGGGTTAAGATTGAATGTTAATGGTAGGCTTAGTGATAGTGTTAGGGTTAGGGTTAGTGTTAAGGTTAGAATTTAGGGTCTGGGTTAGGGTTAGTGTTAGGCTTAGGACTAGGATAGAGTTAGGGTTAGGGTTAGGATTTAGCGTTCAGTTAGGATTAGGGTTAGGCTTCCAATTAGGATAGTGTTCAGGTTAGTGTTAGTGTTAATGTTAGGGTTAGGATTAGGATACAGTTAGGGTTAAGGTTAAGGTTAGGATTTGCTGTTAGTGTTAGAGTTAAGATTAGGGTTAGAATAGGGTCAGAGTTGGGGTTAGTGTTAGGCTCTCGCTTAGGGTTTGGATAGCATTAGGGTTAGGGTTAAGGTTAGTGTTAGCGTTAGTTTTAGTGTTTTTGTGAGGGTTAGGATTAGCGTTAGGGTGAAAGTTAGGGTTAGATTTAGAATAGAGGTAGGGTTATTGTTAGGGTTATCATTAGGATACAGTTATGGTTAGTGTTAAGTTTAGGATTTTAGGTTTAGGGTTAGGGTTAGGTTTAGGATAGGTTTAGGGTAAGGATTAGGGCAAGGGTTAGGTTTAGGATAGAGTTAGGGTTCAGTTTTTGGGTTAAGGCTAGGATTTAGGCTTAGGTTTAGTGTTAGTGTTAGGGTTAGGGTTAGGATAAGCTTAGGTTTATCATTAGGGTTAAGTTTGGGATAGAGTTAGGGTCAGGGTTAGGGTTAGGGTTAGGGTTTAGTTTTGGGATTTGTTTTGGTGAGTTTAAGGGTTATACTTATGGGTTAGAGTTTGTGTTAGGGTTCTTATAAAATTTTGCATTAGGTTTAGGGTTAGCCTACATTTGGGTTTAGGGTTAGTGTTAGGATTTAGGTTTAGTGTCAGGGTTAGATTTGGGGTTAGGTTAAGGGTTAGGATGGAGTTAGGGTTAGGGTTAGGGGTAGGATAGAGTTAGGTTAGGGTTAGGATATAGGGTTAGTATAAGGGTTAGCGTTAGCATTAGGGTTCAGGTTAGGATAGAGTTGGGTTTAGGGATAGTGTTAAGGTTAGGATTTAGTGTTATGGTTAGGCTTATGATACGGTTAGGTTTAGGGTTAGGTTTAGGGTTAGATTTTAGTGTTAGGTTTAGTGTTAGGGTTAGGTTCACTAAGGGTTAGAGTTATTATTAAGTTTAGCATAAGGATTTAGGGTTAGGTTTTGGTTTAGGTTTAGTGTTAGGCTTGGATTAGGGTTAGGGTTAGTGTTTAGATTTAGGGCTAGTATTGGTGTTAGAGTGAGTGTTAGGATAGGTTTAGGTTTAGGGTAAGGGTTAGGGTTATATTTAGGGTTCGGATTTAGGGTATTAGGGTTAGTGTTGGGGTTAGGGTTAGGACAGAGTTAGGGTTAGGGATTGGTTTATGGTTGGGATTTTGTTTTATGGTTAATGTTAAGGTTCAAATAGTGTTAGGTTAGTGTTATCATTATGGTTAGGTTTAGCATAAGGTTACATTTAGGGTTAGAGTTAGGGTTATGGTTAGTGTTAGGATGTGTAGTTAGTGTTAGAGTTAGGGTTAGGATGATGGTGAGGATAGAGTTAAGGTTAGAGTTAGAGTTAGTGTTAGGATTTATGAGTTGTGTTAGGATTAATGTTAGGGTAAGGATAGAGTTTGGGTTAGTCTTAGGTTTATTTGAGGGCTAGTGTTATAGTTAGATAAGGTATAGCTTAGGATTGGAGGTTAGAGTAAATAGAGTCAGTATAAGGATTTAGGCTTAAGTTTTGGGTTAGGGGTAATTTTAGGATAGAGTTAGTGTTAGGGCTAGTGTTAGGTTTTGAGATAGTGTTAGTGGCAGTTTAGGGTTAGGGTTAAGGTTAGGAGAGAGTTAGAGGTAGAGTTACGATTAGGTTTAGGATTTAGTGTTTTGTTTATGATTAGGGTTAGGATAGGGTTAGAGTAAGGTTAGTGCTAGGATTTAGTGTAGTGTTAGAGTTAGAGTTAGTGTTATGGTCAAGGTTATGTCAAAAAACAGAGAGAGAGAGAGAGAGAGAGAGAATCAGAAATCATCAAGCAGAAACAATCACCAGTACTTAATGCACCACTTGATTACAATGTGTTACTACCTTGTTTCCCATAGGGTGGAATGGGAGATAAACCACCCTCATCAATTTCTCTGCATAACAAGCTGAAATGGCACTAGCTTCAGGGATGTTTTTCCATCGCAGTCTGCATGAGTGGCAGTTGTTGGAATAGTGGGGTTCTGTGAATTACTTTGGTTTCCAATGTGAAATTATTCCTGGAGTTCTGTGTTTTTCTGCATGCGGGAACAGGCATTTGACTTCCCTGTTACCCAAAGCAGCTGGTGCTCAGCTGACCTTCACCATTAAGGAGTCACTCTTAGGAACCCAAATCATCAAGCAGAAACAATCAGTTCTGCTTAGGGAACTGGAGGCTTAAAACTTGTTAGTGCCTCAGTTCCCATAGGCATGAATGGGAGAGATAACAGCCTTCTCCAGTTCCTCTGCAGGACAATCTGAAAAGCCACAGACTTCATGCATGGTTTTTCTTAGGAGACTGAATAAGTTGCCATTGTAGGTATACTGGGGCCTTATGAATTATTTCTGTTACCAAAGAGAAGTGTTGGAGTTCTGTCTTTTGCTCTATGTGGGAGCAGGCTTTGCTCTTCCCTGCTACCCAAAGCACCTGGACCTCAGGTGGCTCTTCTCTCTTAAGAACTCACTCTTAGAAACACAAATAATCAGGGTTATGGTTAGGGTTAGGATAGGGTTAGTGTTAGGGTTAGGGTTAATTTTGGATTTATGGTAAGGGTTAGGGCTAGGGTTAGTGTTAGGTTTAGAGTTCGTATTAGAGTTGGGGTTGTGGTTAGTGTTAGGGTTAGGGTTAGGGTTAGGATTTAAGGGTAGTGTTATAGGTAGGGTTAGGGTTATGATAGATTAGAGTTGTGGTTAGTGTTAGGATTTAGGTTTAGTGTTAAGTTTAAGGTTAGGGTGAGAGTTTGGATAGAGTTAGGGTTTGAGTTAGAGTGAAGATCAGTGTTTAGGGTTAGGGTTAGGGTTAGATACTATAAGGGTTATGGTTAGGAGTTAGTGTTAGGATTATTGTAAGGATTTAGGGTTAGTTTTAAGGTTAGGATTAGAGTTAGAGTTAGGATACATTTAGGGTTAGGGTTTGGGTGAGGGTCAGGGTTTATTATTAGGGTTAGATACTATAAGAGTTATGGTTAGGGGTTAGAGTTAGTGTTTGGGTTAGTGTAAGGATTTAGGGTTAGAGTTAGGATAGGGTTAGGATTAGGGTTAGTGTTAGGGTTAGAGTTAAGGTTAGGTTTAGGGTTAGGATTGATTAAGGATTTAAGTTAGGTTAGAATTTAGGGTTAGGGTTAGGATAGTGTTAGAGTTAGTGTTAGTGTTAGTGTTAGTGTTAGTGTTAGTGTTATGGTTAGGGTTAAGATCTTGGATTAGGGTTAGGGTTAGAATTAGGATCTTGGATTACAGTTAGGATTAGGATAGTGTTAGGGTTAAGTTTAGGTTTAGGATACAGTTAGGTTTAGGATTAGGGTTAGAATTAAGGATTACTGTTAGGGTTAGAGTTAGGGATAGGGATAGGTTTGGGATAGAGTCAGGGTTAGGGTTAGAGTTAGGGTTTAGTGTTAGTGTTAGGGTTGAAGTTAGATATGATAAGGGTTATGGTTAGGGGTTAGAGTTTTTCACAGTGTTAGTGTAATGATTTAGGGTAAGGTTGAGGGATAGAGTTTGGTTTAGATGGGATTAGGGTTAGGGTTAGGATTTAGTGTATTGTTAGATCTAGAGTGATGGCTAGTGTTAGATTTAGGATACAGTTAGGGTTAGCTTTAGGGTTAGGGTCACGGTTTATTGTTAGTGTTTGGGTTAGTGTTAGCATTAGCGTTAGCGTTAGGGTTAATTTTAGGGTTAGGGTTAGGGTTAGGGTTCGGTTTAAAAAGACAAAAGAAAAAAGAAAAAGAAATCATCAAGCAGAAACAAGCAGTGCTCCTTAGTGCACTGCTTGCTTACAACATGTTATCACTTCATTTCCCATAGGGGGGAATGGAAAAAAATGCAGCCTCTTCAAATTCTCTGTGTAATGAACTGGAATGGCACTAACTTCAGGGATGCTTTTCACTAGCACCCTGCATGAGTTGTCATTCTTGGAGTAATGGGGATCTGTGAATTACTTTGCTTTCCAAAGTTAAATTTTTCCTGGAGTTCTTTGTTTCGCTGTATATGGGAACAGACATTTCAGTTCCCTGCTTCCCAAAGCAGCTGGAGCTTAGGTACCCTTTCACCATTAAGGACTCACTCTTAGAAACATAAATCGTTGAGCAGAAACTATCAACTCTATCTATGATACTGAAGAGTTCAAATGAGTTACTGCCTCGGATCCCATGAGAATGAAAGGTAGAGATAACAGTCTTCCCCAGGTTCTCTGTACAACAAGCTGGAAAGTCACAAACTTCAGTTTTTCTTATGAGACATTTTTTATGAGACTGAATTAGTTGCCACTCTTGGCACAGAGGGTCTTTTTTAATTACTTCAATTACCAAAGTGAGGTTTTAGCTGGAGTTTTGTGTTTTGCTGTATGTGGAAACAGGCTTTGGTGTTCCGTGCTTCCCAAAGCAGCTGGATCTCAGATGGTTCTTCTTCATTAAGAACTCACTGTTAGAAAATGAGATAACTATATCATAAAATATCCGGTATGATAGTAACATGACATCATAACCATTTTTAGGTGATGACGGTATCCAAATACTGATTGTAATTTAAATAGGAAATGATAGTACCCTTTATGAGGTAACCATGAGAATCTTAATACCCAATATCATGCAGACATGATATCCTAGTAACATTATGAGGTCTCCATGACATCTTAGTATGAATTATAATGTAAACAGGCCATAATAGTGACCATTATGAGCTACCCATGTCATCCTACTACTGATTATGATGCAAACATGACATCATAATACTCATGTTGGGGTAACAATTATATCATAATACCTATTATGAGGTACACATTACATTAAAATACCCATGGTGAGGTCAGAATTACATCCTAATACCCATAATGTGGTGAGCATGACAATCTGATACTTATCATGTTGAAAATTTGACAATAATACCCATTAGGATGTAAATATTACATCCAAATACTTATTATGATGCAAATAGGACATGATAATTCCCATTGAGAGGTAAACATGACATCATAATACCCATTATGAGGTAATCATGACATCATAATACCTGTGTTGAAGTAACCATTACATCATACTACCATATAGAGGTAGACATGGCATCATAATACCCATTGTGCGGTAAGCATTTCATCATAATACCCATATAGAGGTAAACATGACCTAATGCCCATTATGATTCAAACATAACATTATAATATGCCATTGAAGCAATCATGCACAACCTAATACCCATTATGATGCAACCAGGGCATGATAATAACTATTATGTGGTAAACATGACATTATAATATTCATTTTGAGGGAACTACGATTTCCTAAGACAAAATTTCAGCCAAATATGACATCATAATACCCATTTTGAGGTAATGATGACATCTTAATATCCTGTCATTATGATGCAAATATGATGTCATAATAACTTTTTCAGGGCACCATGACATCCTAATAATCATTGTGATGCAAACAAGACATGATAGTACCCATTCATTGTGAAGTGAGTATGACATCATCATGCACATTATAGCGCAAACAGGGTAGGATAAAACCCATTATCCTACCCTGTATTATCTTACCATGTATTAGGATGTAAACATGACATCCTAATACATATTATGAAGTGACCGTGACAATGTAGTACACAATATGATACAAAAAGTACATGATGACACCTATTATGAGATAACGATGATATCAAAATACCCATTATGACATCATAACAACCAACTTGAAATGACCACTCATCCAAATACTCATTATAAAGTAACCATGATATGTTAACACCTATTATGATGTTTATGTGACATCCTAATACCCATTATGATGCACGCATGACATTATACCACCTTGCGGTAATCATGCAACGTAACACTCATTATGATTCAAATAGGACATGATAATACATTAAGAGGTAACCATGAAATAATAATACTCATTTTCAGGTAACCATAACATCATAATACCTATTATGATGGAAACAGGACATGCTAATCCCATCATGAGGTAATCATGACATCGTAATACCTAATAGAATGCAAACATGGCATCACCATTCAAATTATCATGTTACTATGATATCCTAATACCCCTTATGAGGTAACCATGACATCTTAATACCCATTATGATGCAAGCAGGGCATGAAAATACCCTTTATGAGGTAATCATGACATCCTAATATGCATTATGACACAAACGTGATATCCTAGTACAATTATAAAGTCACTATGAGATACTAATATCCATTACAATGCAAACAGGATATGATAAATATCATTATGAGGTAAACATGCCATCATAATGCCCATTTTGAGGTAATCATGAGATCATAATACTCATTATAATGCAAACAAAACATGACAATATACATTATGAGGTAAGCAAAACTTCATAATACCCGTTATGATTCAAACATGACATTAGGATACCAATTATGAGGTAACCACACCATAATACCCACTATGAAATAATGACAGCATCCTAGTACCCACTATGATGAAAACATGACGTCATGCTAACAATTTTGAGGTGCCCATGCCATCTTAATCCCATTTTGAGGTAACCATGACATCCTAATACAAAAGAAGATGTAAACAAGACATGATAATATCCATTATGTGGTAACCATTATATCCTAATACCCATTATGAGGTATACATGACATAATACCCATGTTGATGTAAGCATGTACCCTAATACCCATTATGTGGTAAGCCTGACATCTTAATACCCATTGTGATGCAAATAGGATATGATATACACATTAAGAGGTAATCATGACATCCTAATATGCATTATGATGCAAACATGACATGATAATACACATTCTGAGGTAATCATGACATCCTACTATCTATTATGATGCAAGAATGACATTGTAATTAACCATATTGAAGTGACCCTAACATCCTAGTAGACATTATGGTGCATACCTGACAAAATAATGGCATTAGAGGTAACCATGATGACTTAATACTCAGGATGAGGTAAACATGACAGTGTAATACCCATTATTATGTAACCATGATATCATAATGCCCATTTTGAGGTAACCATGACATTATAAGGTGTATTATAATGCAAAAAGGAAATGATAATTCCCAGTATGAAGTAAACGACATTCTAATACCAATCATGAGTCAAGTGTGACATCATAATATACACTACGAGGTAACCATGACATCTTTATACCCATTATGATGCAAAGGTGACATCCTAATACCCATTATGAGTATTACCCATTATGAGGTAACCATAACATCCTAATACCCATTATGGTGAAAACATGACCTCATAATACCACTTTGATGTTACCATGTCAACCCAAACTTATTATGATTGATACAGGACATGATAATACCCATTATGAGGCAACCATGACATTCTAATCCACACTATGATGCAAATTTGACATCCTAATACCCATGAGGAGGTAACCATGACACCCTAATACACATGATAAGGAAACCACTATGAGATCCTAATACCCATTATGAGGCTAACATGACATCATAATGCCCATTTTGAAGTAACTGTCACTTCCTAAAATCAATTATGATTCAAACATGATATAATACCAATTGTGAGGTAATCAATATATCATAGTATGTGTTGTGCTACAAAAAGGACATGATAATATCCATTAGGAGGTAGTCATGACATCAGAATGTGCTTTATGATTGAATAATGATAAAATAATACCCATTTTGAGGTGAACATGGTGTCCTAATACCCATTATGATGTAACCATGACATACTAATACCTATTATAATGCAAACCAGACATTATACCTGTTATGAGGTACCCATGAAACATAATACCCATTATGAGGTAATCATAATATCCATTTTAAAGTAAATATGATATTCTACTACTCATTATCGTGCAAACATGACATCATAATACCCATTTTGAGGTAACCATAACATGCTAATACCCATTATAACTCAAATGGAACATGATAATACTCATTATGAGGTCAGCATGAGATCCTAATGCCCATTATGAGGTCACCGTGACAATGTATTATGCATCATGACACAAATAAGACATGATAACCATGACATCCTAATTCACATTATGACAAACACAGGACATGATAATAACCATTCTGAGGTTAATATGATACAGAAATACCAATTACGAGGTAAACATGACATTATAATACCCATTTTGATATAACCATGAATCCTACTACCCATTATGATGCAAAGAAGACATGATAGTGTCCATTATGAGGTAACTATAACATCATAATATCAACTTTGAGGTAAGCATGACATCATAATACCCATTATGACACAAACAGGGTATAGTAATACCCATTATGAAGTAACCATAACATCCTACCACACATTATGAGGTAAGCATGGCATCATATTACTCATTTTGAGATAAACATGACCTCCTACTATGCATTATGATGGAAAAGTGATATCCAAATGCCATTTTGAGGTAAAAAACAAATTATTATGAAACAAATAGAACATGAGCATACCTGTTATGAGGTAACCATAACATCCTAATACACATGATAAGGTTAACATGACTTTATAATACCCATTTTAAGGTACCCATTACATCCAAACACCCATTATGATGCAAACACAACATCATAATAACATTTTGAGATTAGCATGACAACCTAATACACATTATGATGCCAACAGGAAAGGATAATACCCATTATGAGGTAACCATAACATCATAATACTCATTTTGAGGTGACCATGACATCATACTAGCCATTATGATGGAAACAGGACATCATAACGCCAATTATGGGGAAACTTTGACTTAGTAAAAACCAATTGTGTCACATACAAGACAGAGTAATACCCATTATGAGGTAACTATGACCTCCTACTACCCAATATAAGGTAAGCACGAAAAGCTAATACCTATTATGACCCAACAAGACATTATAATACACATTATAAGTTAACCATAACATCCTAATATATATTATGACACAAACAGACACTATAATACTTATTATAAGGTAAACATGACATTGGAATACTAATTGTGTGGTAAACATGACCTCATAATACCCATTTTGATGCAACCATGACATCCTATTATGCATTATGATGCAAAAATGATATCCAAACACTATTTTGAGATAAACATGACATCCTAATGTGCATTATGATGGAAACAGACCAGAATAATTCCCTTTATGTAGTAAACATGATATATCAATACCCATTAGGAGATAACCATGACATCCTAATACTCATGTGGATGCAAACAGGATATGGTAATACCCATTATAAGGGTTTTTTTTTTGTTTTGTTTTGTTTGTTTGTTTTTTGTGGAACCAGGGATTGAACTCAGGCCCTTGGGCTTGCCAGGCAAGCACTTATTCTACTGAGCTACGTCCCTGGCCTCCCCATTATAAGGTAAACATGACATCCTAATATACTTTATGACTCAAATGTGACATCATGGGGGCTGGGGAGATGGCTCAGTGGAATATGCGCCTCCCTGGCAAGCACAAGAGCCTGAGTTCAATCCCAGTTCTGCAAAAAAAAAAAAAAAAGTGACATCATAATACCCATTTTGAGGTGACCATGACATTCTAATACATATTATAATGCAAACGTGATATCCTAATACCCATGATGAGGTAAACATGACATCCTAATACCCATTAAGATGCAAACATGACACCATAATGCCCATTTAGAGGTAACCATCAGATCCTAAATCCAATTATGATGCAAACATGATATAATACCCAGTTTGAGATAATCATATCACAGTACACGTTATGCCACAAACAGGACATGATAATAACCATTAGGAGGCAATCATGACATCATAATACTCATTATGTTGCAAAAATGAGAAAATAATATCCATTTTGAGGTGACCATGATAACCTAATACTCATTATGATGTAATTATGTCATACTAATATCCATTGTGATGCAAACCAGACATTAAAATACTTGTTATGAAGTATCCATGAAACCTAATACCCATCATGATATCATAATACCCGTTTTGAAGAAATCATGATATCCTAATAATATTTTCAGGCAAACATAAAATAATATTTATTTTGAGGCAATCATGACATGCTAATACTCATTATGATACAAATGGGACATGATAATACCTATCATCAGGTCAGCATGACATCCTAATACCCAATATGAGGTTAGTTAACTATTACCCATTTTGACACAAATAAGATATAATATATGGATTATGAGGTAACCATGACATCCTAATTCACATTATGACACAAACAAGACATGGTAATACCCATTCTGAAGTAAACCTGACATTGGAATATCAATTATGTGATAAACATGACATCATAATACCAATTTTGGTATAACCATGACATCATAATACTCATTATGATGCAAATAGGATAATGATAATGCCCATTATGAGATAAGCATGACATGCTAATAACTATTATGTGGTGACCATGACAACCTAATATACATTATGATGCAAAGAAGATATGAGAACAACCATTATGAGGTAACAATGGCATCATGATACCCATTATGACTCAAACATGACATTGTAATACAGATTTTGAGTTGACCATGACATCCTAATACCCATTATGCTGCAAACAGGACATGATAATACCCATTATGAGTTAAACATGACAACATCATACACATTATGACTCAAACGTGACAATCTAATACCCATGCTGAGGTGACCATGACATCCAAATACCCATTATGAGGTAACTATGACATCCTAATACACATTATGATGTAAACGTGACATCATAATACCCATGATGAGGTGCCCATGACATCCTAATGCCCATGTTGAGGCAACCATTTAATCCTAATATCCATTATGATGCTAACTTGACCTGATAATACCCATTTTGAGGTAATGCCCATCATAACCTAAAACACATTTTTAAGCAAACATGATATAATACCATTTTGAGGTATTCATGACATTCTAGTATGTATTCTGCCAAAAACAGGATTTGATAATAACCATTTGGGGTAATCATGACATCATAGACCCATTATGATACAAAAAAATGACAGCATAATATCCATTTGGAGGTGACCCTGATATCCTAATGAAGATTATGATATAACCATGACATAATATTACCCAGTATGATACAAAGCAGACATTATAATACCTGTTGTGAGATATCCATGACAACCAAATACCCATTATGAGGTAACCATGATATCCTAATACATTTTGTGAGATTAACATGACATCATAATACCCATTCTGAGGTACCATTACTTCCAAATACCCATTATGCTACAACCGTGACATCATAATACTATTTTGTCTGTCTGCCTGCCTGCCTGTCTGTCTGTCTGTCTGTCTGTCTGTCTGTCTGTCTGTCTGT
>NDGM010024357.1:0-10366 GCA_002564305.1 Octomys mimax | reverse complement strand
GTATCTGTATATACAAAATAGTTAGGATAAATATACAGCTACTTTCTCTTAATTCAATAAGAAAAAAGATCTGTACTAAGAGTGTCTGGACAAGATATCACGTCAGCATCTTGTGCTGTGATTGACTACTACCAAGACAACAATATGCAATGTACTAATTGTTGCAACTCTCCTACCAACCTGTTTTGAAGCTGTCACATTGCAATTTTTTCCTCAATAAAATTAATTTTAAAAAAGAATGAAGAAAGAATGCTTACAGCACAAAGGAACTTCATAACTTAGCACGAGGGCTCAAAGGCTAGACTGTGCTCATAGCAGAATGACGCATTCCTGGGCTGTGTGAGTATCCGGAGTGATCGGGACGGAAGGCACACGTGGCAAGGGAGCGAGGGAGCCAGTCGGAAGCCCTGCCTGGCCTGCGATGTTGGTGACTCTCAGAGGTAGACTAAACGCATTTTGCACACTGAGAGGGACACGAGCATTCTGTTGGCCACAGCAGGATGTTATGGTTTTGCCTGAAACACGGGTCTCCTGTGTTTGAAGGAGACTGGATGTGGCGTGCACACTGATGGGCACTGTGCCCAGCCGTTGGGCTTGGAGGCTGCACTGCCGAGCTATCAGAAAACCTGAGGTCTGCCGGGTTCTTGGATCTGTGTGGCCCAGGACTTGGTGGAGGTACCTGGCACTTGCACCCCTCGTTCCTGAGTTGTAACCCCCAGAAATGTCACAGTAGGTGAGAAGAACCCTAGCTAAGGACAGGAAGGCCAAAGCAACTGGCTGTTTTGGTGAAGCCTGGAGTCTGTGAGCTCACTTCACTGTGAGGAGGAGGAATGAGAGACCCAGCACGGAGGGTGCAGTCACACTTCCCCAAGGCGCCCGGGGCACCTGCTCCAGGCCAGGGAGGGCAGCAGGAGGAGGAGGGGACAGCACGGTGAGCCAGGCCCGAGCCTCTGGGTGCCAATCGCAGCAATGTCTAGGGTGGTCTGGAGAAAAGAGGCAGGGAGGTGGCCTTCTGTGGACAGGAACGTGGGCCACAGAGGATGGCACGACATGACAAGCCATGCCCCGAGGGCTCATCAGCCTCCTGTGGGGAAGCAGTGGAGTAGGCGAGGCCTTTAGCATTAGCGCAAGGTTGTCTGGGAAGGTAGGCTTCACTGTGAGGACGCTCACGCCCAGCCCCAGTGCTGTCAGATTTCCCGAGCAAGGTCAGGCCAGAAGCATGCGTCACTGAGCACACCCTCGTTCTCAGCTCGTTCTCAATGAAGCGAGGGGCCGGGGACGGAGTGGACAAGGCATGCAGAGAAGGGGAAGCGTCCCCTTTCTGTCTCCAGTGAGTGTCAAGTAGGGGCACTGTGCCTCAGCCCCGAACCCCGCTAGCGGGGCCACAGGACCTGGCTGAGGGAGATTTAAGATGATCGCCTCTAACCGTGTTAGAGGCTGACTCATCACACACAGAGGCCTCGTTGCTCGACTGAATGCTTTAGGGAATCATGACTAGTGAAAGTTGGGACATGTGCAGCAGAAGTCCAGGTCCAGACCTACTTAATGCAAACGCTTTCTGGTGTGTCTGGTGGGATCCCTGTGGCTCCCCTGTGGAAAGCCAGGGCCTCGTGCTCCGTCAGCGTGGAGCTGGGCTGGGCTCCCTCGGAGGCGCTGGAAGCTGTGGCACCCGAAGGGTGGGGTGAACGCGCAGCCCCGGGAGCGGTCCCAGCCTGCTGCCTAACGCTGTGCGGCGCAGCTGCGCAGCCTGGCGACCTCTCACTCGCTCAGGTCTCCTCCTCCACCCGTCTCACTTTCTGGACCAACCGCTCGCTCGGGGCGCCACACTCCCCGGCGCGGGTGCCCGTCACCCACGTGCAGCGAGGGCAGTGGCCCTGGCCGGCCGTGACGCCGCTGTTGCACCAAGTGAGTTCTCCGGGCAGGCGAGTTCTCTGGGCTGCTTTTTTCTGTCTCGTTTGTATCCACATGTTCTTCTGGAAAGCAGAGGGCTCAGCGAATTCCCTTTTCTCCTGCAGAGAACCAGGACTGCAGTGCCCAGGTGGGTGTGGCGCTTGCGGTTTCCTGTCTTCTGTACGCATTCGATGTTCCGCGTCCTCAAGCGCAGGGGCCCTCGCTCTCCACAGCATCTGCTGTCTCCGCTGGGGACGGTGCTTGTGAGAGACAGTGGCCTCGTGCCGTGTGGCCTCCACACATTTGTATGAGGCCTCTTGCCTGGTGCTTGCTGCAGCAGCCTGAGCCTCTGTGTGCGCCTGGACGTGTCTGAGCCCGCTGGGCGGAGCGCTGCGCCCAAGGGGAAGTGTGAAGGGGCGCCGCTGACGCGGACTCCTTCACGGGCTCGTGGGTCGGTTTACAAACAGCCGTGGAAAGTTCCTATTAAATTTCTGACGGGGAGAAGCAGGTTCTTATAAACTCTGCAGCTAGATGAGCTCATTCCTAGCTGAGATGCCAGATGCCAGGACTTGGAAACTGGAAACTGTCGCTGACATCAACCTAAGCGCCTGTCCCGCCCATCCGATTCCACATCTAAGAGCTTTTCATTCTTTGTCCTTTATACAAGAAATTGCATTTCAATGTAGGGCTGTAAAAACATGTTTGGAAAATTCCGCTATGCTAAGTAGATTCTTTTGTATTGAAGAATTCTTCTCACTTATGTATTTTATTTTGCTTAATAGTAACTTGCATTAGCTGTATCTGTTAATGACGTTCAGTGTGATATTTCAGTACTTTTAACTTTTTTCTTTTTCTTTTGTTTTGAGTCCTGGGAATCAAACTCACAACGTTGCGCTTGCAAGGCAGGCGCCATGCCGCTGCGCTACATCCCTGGCCCTTTAGTACTTTTCTCTTTCAGATGCTAACTATAAAAAAATCTTCCTGGATTGAAGGAAAAAAATCATAGTAAACGTGGGGTCTAATATGTTGTTTTTTTCTAATACAATTGAAGCAAGTTAAATTTCTCTTTATCTTACTTGGGAATCTGTGTTGTGTCACTGTGCTTACTTCATGATAGAAAACAGTTGTAACACCGAGGGGTTATCACCCCGACCCTTGACATAAGTGGGCGTGGAACGTGAGTTAGAAATGAAAGGAAGTTTATTTATAGGGAATTCCAACAACAGACAGGTATGAAATGCATTCGGCACATAAAAGTCTTATTTGTTTAGTAGTGCCTTGTTTGAGAAGAACTGCAAATCAAAATGAATTTCTAAATAAATCATATTTTGTACATTTTCCCACTACATAATCAAAAGCATTCTGATTTATAGTAGAAAGCAGCGTTAAAAATAAACTGTTTCAAAATTTAACAAGCCTCATAGCCATCTGATTAATTACAAAGCTTAGAAAAAGTCAAATTGCCTGTAAATAAAATTTGACATAACTATATTTTCCAAAAATGCTATATAATATGTATAGAATATATATTATATAATATTTGACTTTTACAGTTGAAATTTGGAACTATGTCCACTTTCAATATTTGCCCCATAATATCAACACTAGCTGAATAGCTAAAGTCCAGCCAAAACCAAACTATTTGCTCATTTAGTTGGACGTGGTAATGTGTTACCACATACTTGGCATTGCAATAATGTGGGAGTTTAATAAGACTAAATGGCTATCAAAATGTAAGTCTGTGGGACCGGCCAGATGGCTCAGCAGACTAAAGCGCCTGCTTAGGCAGAGAGCAGTGGCCAGGGCTCCATCCCTAGCGTGCTGTGCCGGCCCTGCCCCCAGGGTGTGCTGAGACAGTGATTGAGGCTGCGGGTGGTGGCATGTGCCTGAAATCCCAGCACTTGGAAGGCTGAAAACAGGAGGATCACTACAAGGCTAATCTACATAGTGAGACCCTGTAGATCCTGTAGACACTGTACTAAATACATTTTTAAAAATGTAAGTTTGTAAAAGGCATGTGAGGTCTTCGGGTTAGCTGGGTGTTTGAGGCAACATGAAGATCATTCCTCTAAAGTGGACGTCACTTTTATGCCTTGTGCCTGCATGTTTCAAGAATGTGTAGATTTCACGCACCTCACAAGGGCCCCCTGCACTGCATCATGATGTACTCATGCGTCTAGGCAAGGGTGGATTGACTGTCAGAGACAGAAGGCTTAACAGTGTTGCTTTGTTCGGAAACAGGTTGTTTGGTATCAAGTCGGTCATCCAGACTGACTGCTCCAGTACATGGAAGATCGTCGTCAGCCCAAACCTGTCCTGGTACCACCACGCCAACCCCATCCTGCTGTTGGTCATGTACTACACGCTGGCTACGCTGATCCGCATCTGGCTCCAGGAGCCCCTAGTAAGGGTCTGGGATGCTGTGGTCTTGTCTACAGTGGCCTGGGGTCCTGGGGATGGGCCGTTGCTCCTGCTGCCCCACCGACCGGCACATATGCCAACATCACAGCAACATCTGGTCACAGAACCCAGTGCTTCCGAGGGCTAGGTGGATGGAAGGTGGCCAGGAGGAGGCCTGGCTTCCCGTGTAAGGGCCCTTCAGAGCTGCCACAAATTGTTGCAGGAAAGAGAGTCCAGAGTTGGATTTTTTACTGCGAATTTAGTAAGTCCAGGTAACATGCTGGTCTGTTTACAAACTTTATTGCACCTTCTCTGAAGACCCAGTGTTGTTTCCGTCTCCCATAGGTGAGGAAAATGAGGAGCTACAGAGGCCCGTCTTCCTGAAGTCACAACCTTACTGACCCTGCACCCCTTACCCCCATGGTGGCCTCCACAGCCTTTTCTTCCCTGAGGGTGCTGCAGGAGCCCAGTGCTTGGAGCCTGCAGTTCAGTTTGCCAGCAGGGAGGCCTCCGTGGGGGCGGGGTCGTCCCCTGCTGGGGTACTGGAGCCCTGAACCTCTGAGGGGCCTCAGTCCTTGGTCTTCCAGTGGCTGTGAGGAGCTCTGCTTCCAGGCCAGGTTGGGGCAGAGCTGCCTCACCTGCCACCTGCAGGGAGCACGGCTCAGGGCAGACGTGTTCAGAGCCATGCTGAGCAGGGCCTGCAGTCCATCTCCTGTTCTCCTCGCTTGCGTCTAGGCCTGGAGAAGTTTTGCTCCTTCCTCGTTCCTGTCCTCACATCTGCAGACCAGGCTAGAGCCACACAGTCACTCCATCAGTCAGTCACCAGATGCTCAGCCAAGGCCAGCTGAGCAGGTCCACAACAGCTGGGTCCTGCACTTCCTCCGGGAAATGCGGCCTGGGACACGTAGAGGCCACCAACTCCGCCAGGACGGCGAGTGGGCGAGGCGCACATCTCTGGCCCTGGCTGAGGCGCCGTCTGTCGGTCTTCCCACCAGTGGGCACCTGTGCCCATGTTGGGGTCACGCGTAAGGGGCAGCGCTGTGTGCTGGATGTTAGCATCCACACAGAGCATCTTTGCTCTGAGCCCTGTAGGGTGCTTGTACAGTTACGGTGTCCTGTAAGGTCAGAAGGGATCCCCATCATCCTGAGTCACATTTCTCTAGCTCTCTCATAAAATTTGATGATGCCAGTAACAGCCTTCACGAGTCATTATGTTGGTATCCTCCACAAACATATGACGTGTGACTATCAACAGTGAACAGTCAGATTTCTGGGAAGTACTACGGCAGAAGACACGCTGCCGCGAATCCGCCTTAGGGTCCGCCCCTTTCGTTGGACACGCTCGCCCGTCATCCTGGCCACTTTCTGCAGCAGCTCTGAGTCCCCTTCTGTGAGTGTCTGTGGCTGCAGTGTCCTGACCTCCTTCCATTTCGTGACCATTTTGAGTCTGGAGAAGAGCCAAAGTGGTGCAGCACACACGTGCTAACTGCAGACCGTGAGGACACGCGCGCGCCATGCGCCCTGTGCTCACCGTCTGCGGGACGGCGGTCAGCTGCAGCGTCTGCTTAGTCACATCTGGAGAGATTCACGAGGAAAGGACTTCCAGAGCTGCTGCTTCAGAAGGTAGCAAGAACAATGGGACGAGCGTGCTCAGGGAGAGGGGCTTGTCAGGGAGGCCGAGGGCAACAAATAACTTTTACTGTAATGTTTTTAAAAATTTAAACACCCTATATTTTATCACTCACTGTACATACAAATATGTATACATCCATTAATAGAAGGATGTATGTAAGAAATTAAAATGTATGGTGAGAACCAGTTTCAAATGATACCTCACCATTACGGAAACACAGGTGCTGCAGCTGAGCAGAGGCACAAGCCAGGCCTGCGACTACCCGGGACCCCAGAAGTCGCTCTCCTGAGAGGCACAGGCATGGCGAAGGCTTTGCTCTTCCTCCAAGGGCTGCCGTGTTCCATGATTGAAGCCGTGGGCCTTCTGGGAGGCTGCGGGAGGCTGAGATGGGGGCTTGAGGAGTCCCTGTCATGGGGGTGAGGCAGTGTCAGAAGACAGAACACTGGCCAGATCCTGCTGCCACATTTCGCACAGAGTGCCAGCCCTGAGCTGTGGGTATGGAGGTGACAGGCCATCATACTTGTTCAAAAAGGCAATGCAGCTAGTGTCAGAAGTTGAATGTCTAGTGGGTGCTCCTTGACCTGTGCTGTGGTTGCTTTCTGCAGCCATTCCGAGCTGAGCAGGCTAGTCAGTGAAAATTCACTTGAGCTGCCAGGCAGGCTCAGCCTGGACTGCTCTAACCAGCCGCAGCGCCCTCGAGTCAGACTCGGTAGTGTAGAGCCTTTTACACAGCTTGGGGTGTCTCCGCTGTCCTCTCTGTGGTCCAGCCCTCGAGGGACCCAGCATAGAGGGGAGAAGCACTCAGCATCACTGCTAGGTCAGTGAGGAGGGAGGCTCCTATCTGCTGACAGCATGTCCCCCGTTGTCAAGTGACCATGACTGGGACGTTTGCACAAGGCCCCTTGGGGCTCCCCCACCCCCAGGAACAAGGATCGCTTCCTGTAGACGCTGCCCTGGCCCGCAGAGCCCAGGGCATGGCACACCAAGACCCCAGGCCAATTCACGGGGGCGCACTGGTGAGGTCTGGGCCTTGCAGAATCAGGGAGCAGCTCCCATCCCTGTTGTGCAGAGCCCAGAGGGCGCTGGGCTGTGCTAAGAGTGTTGCTCTGTGCAGAGTACACATTGGCTTTGAAAAATGGCCAGCAGGGCAAAAGTGGCCCAGGCTGCCCCGGAAGGCACAGCAATGGCGTGACTCTGTTGCAGGTGCCAGAAGAGCTGGCCAAGGACGAGGATCTGGGTGACAGCCCCAACCAGCACTCAGCAGAGAGGCGGCGGAGCCTGTGGTATGCGGCCCACTACCCCACCGACGAGAGGAAAGTAAGCTGCTGCGGGGTCGGATGGGCACGCGCTGCCTGCCTTGCCGTACTTTGTTTTACCCAGTACATGGGCCCAGGATGTTGCGGGCAATGTGGGCTGCTCCTGGGTCGCAGAGAAGTTGGGCTGGGCAGACAGGGCACCCAGGGGGCCTTGTGGGGACAACACTTCCTGTCTGTACTTTGTGGTGATATCTCTTAGTCCTAGAGGAAATGCTCTAGATTTCTTTCTTTAAAAAACAAAAAAACAAAAAACAAAAAACCCTCTATATTTCAAACACACAGTGAGCAAGTGAGCAGCGTGTGGGCTGTCCTCTGCTGAGAGGCTGTGCGGGTGGCGCAGGCCATGTAATCCCCAGAGCCTGAGCCCCTTCTCTGTCCTGTGGAGCTCCTCTGTGCGGGCCCCCTGGCCTGGCCGTGTCCCGAGGACAGCTGCTCTTCCATCCTTGGCAGGCCCTCTGGGCTGCCCTGTGCCAGGGCACCAAGGAGCAGACCCTTTGCCGTGCTCACGGCTGGGGACAGCGTCCAAGTGGAGGGAGGAAAATGACCCGACAGTTTCCCGCGCAGGTGCGCAGCACTCTTGCACATGCTGGCAGAAGCACAGCAGAGGTGGCGCGAGCGGCCGGGCGCCCTCCCCTCAGCTGGCCTTACGCGGCCCACGCTGTGCGGAAAGCGGCATACTTTGCAGACTCGGTTTCTTCGAAAATACAGATACATCAAGAATGTATTTATCTTAAGATGCAATGAACTAATTTTAATGAACTAATAAGTAATTTTAAATGATAAGTAATGAACTAATAATTTGTGAATGCCTCTGTGAATTTCTAGTGTGGCAGACGCTGGTAGATAGATTCCGTGTCCACAGACGCACTTGGGGACCTTCCATAGTTCATGGGAGCTTAAGCGAGTCCGGACTCGAGAGCACCCAGACTCACTTGCCGCGCTAATAACTATTCGAGGGCAGCCCAAACACTTGGCGCTAAAAGAGCTTAAAAGCATGCTCCTACAATGATTATTTTGCTACAGGCAATATGCAAACCTTAAAATAATCTCAAACCTCAGCACAGATCATTTTTTTTTGCTAAGAAACTTTTCTTGAAAAGTAAATACTTTCAGAATTCTGCATATTTCTCTAAGGGTTCTAACAACGTAAAACCAAGAGGCTTATTCCATTAAAACAGAACATCTGAAAAAGATAGTAACTCCGTCATCACCTGGTTTGTGGGTACATATTTGCTGTCGTAATTAAAACTCAATAAAGATGAGAGTCTGGAGGTGGCCACAGCAAGCAGCACCTCACAGCTCAGTTATTTGCTGCTATCCGTTTCCATGGCGGTGTTAACAGACTGGGCTTCCTCCGGCTGGAGAGCAGGTGTGTGTGGAGGGAACGTCGTGGATGCGCAGAAGCACTGAAGCATCAGCTCTTCTCCTAACATGCTGTCCTGCGTTGCTTTTTGCAGCTTTTATCCATGACCCAAGATGACTACAAACCATCCGATGTTAGTATATCCTTAGAACTATCATTTATGTGTGCGTAAGTGACTTAAAAGTTACAAGCGGGGTGAGCTCCTCTGAGTCTATGTAGGGATGTATATTAGATGGCCACGAGCTTTTTGGTCATTTTCTAGCAGAAATTATATCTCATTCATTGCTGTTAAAACACCGACTCATGCTGTGACCTTGCATATAACTGTATGGTGTACATGTACACTTAGGAAAGCCTTGTCCATCTGCAAGCTGTCGTGTAAGCGTTTTGTGCTGTGGCCGTGCTAATCATTGCATCATTTGGATGAGACACCAAGCATGCTCATGAGCACGTATGCACATGCATGCGCGTGTACTTTTATGTGTTTAGCTAGACAGTGACAGGGCCAAAGAGACAGAAGGGAGCCAGGTGTGCAGCTGGCAGGCACACAGACCTCCAGAGCATGTCTAAGCTGAGTCCCTCGTCATCTGCAGAGCCACTATATGTGCTGTGGGGCAGGACCTGGTGGGCAGGAAGGTCTGCAGGGCATTGTTGCATGGTTCACCACAGGTGTGACAGTACCCGGGGTATGTGTTGCTGTGGCATTCTGTGCAGAAAAGGTTTGGAGAGAGATTGGTTGCACAAGATTCACATTGCAGGAGGGTTTGCCTGGTCGAGGAAATCAGTCTTCCATCAGGTGCTGCCCATGGAGTGGAGTGGAGCCTGGGGAGGGGCCGCCATGTGGACACCCCAGGCTGTGCTCAGCAGCCCCCTCCTGCTCCCCTGCAGGGCCTGCTGGTGACAGTGAACGGCAACCCTGTGGACTACCACACCATCCACCCGAGTCTGCCGCTGGAGAACGGCCCCGCCAAGGCCGACCTGTATTCCACGCCCCACTACCGCTGGGAACCCTCGGAGGAGTCCACGGGTGAGAAGCTAGCCCTGGGGCCGCAGTTGGGATTGCAGCCTGCTGGTGGCTCTTCCTTTGCTGCTTGCTCCGCTCACTCGTTACCGTTCCGCTGGCGTCTCACCTTCCTGCCAGCATGTCTGAGCCCTGGCTCCATGTGGCTCCAACCATTTGCAATTTGTGTTTCCTTCTTGTCTTCAAAATAAGTGGCCCCTGGGAGGCAAATTTAAAACAAAATATTTTAGCCAGACCTGGTGGCACACACCTGTCATCTCAGCACTTGGGGGAAGGCAAAGAGGATTACTGCAAGCTGAGTCCAGGCTGGCCACATGACAGGCAAGACCCTGACTCAAAAAAACAAGTTTTAAGCATGTAAACTTTTAATAATATAGAACCCACTTGGGCAGGTGTATGAAGATTTAGGTTTATATCTATATGTTGGTCTATCACTGATGCTATGAGCAGTCATTGCTGGTTTTCTGGACTGTTTTAAGAATGAGTCCTTTTAGGTCCATTAAGAGGGGCTGGCTCGGGTGAGGTGCCTGCCCGGACAGAGAGAGGCCTGAGTTCATTCCCAGAACTGGGGACGGGTCAAAACTCGCATTCTGTCTCCATTTATTATGTTGAAGGAAAGCCATTCAGGTGTGAATTGGTGGCCGGGGCTGAGATATCATCCACAGACTTGTTTTCAGTCTGCACAGCATTCTTTAAAAAAAACAAAAATCTAACTAGTAGCCAACATTTTTAAAAGCTACAGC
>NDGM010024297.1:0-10861 GCA_002564305.1 Octomys mimax | reverse complement strand
AGTTTATTGCCGTTTTCTTCTCTTAATGCCATGTTCTTCTTCTTAATGCCATTCTTGCATTATTTATTGTCGGCAGCCAAGGGGGCAGCTAAGTATAAACAGCCCGAGTCTTAATTCAGTTCCTGCACCTCTTGACAAATGCGATTGCTTTGGGGGAATAGCCAGTCCTTGCCCAGCCCTCTAATGGGCATACTGCTGCTCCAAGTGTTCACGGCATTCATCAGAACACACTGGCCCTCCTCTGTGTCCTTTGCTCCCGGGGTTATTTGTGTTCTGTCTTCATTTCCAATGAATCAGTAATTGGCACTTTATCTCCGTGATTGGACCCACAGCCTGGATGGTGTGTGGGTGCTCTCCCAGCCCCCAGCCCAGGGCCCCTGCTCTGCAAATCAGTGTGGCAAGGGCCAAGCATCGCTTATTAAGAAATGATTTAGGAATCATTTTGTACAGTGTGAACCATCACCGCTCCACTGCCTGTTTAAAACTCACAAATGACATAGTGCTAAGGTGGAATGAAAGATACAGCCCACTGAGGAAAATTTTCCACCAACCCAGGACTTGTTCATAGGTTCCTTAGCTTGGCACATTGAGTCCAGCTTTGTAGAAATGAAAAAATAACTTTGGAAACGGGGGGAAGTAGGGAGAGAAGCAGTCTAAAGTGTCCGTGTACTCCGCGCTAGGCGACACGTTATCCCTCAGTGTTGCCCAGTGAAGTAGCTGTCACAGCAGGCAATGAAAATGAACGTAACTGTAACCTGGCACCACGGACCTGCCTCCAACACCAAGGCCAGACAGTGAGTAATTACCTGTGGGAAGGCTTCCGGGGACGGCCTGCAGAGATTTAGCGAGAGCATCAGCGTGTTCTCTTCCTCTGACCATAATCCCACACCTGGGACATTATTCTTAGGAAGTAATTCAGAGATGTTAGAGCAGCGTTAGTTATTGGAATACAGCGCCGAAGGCAATTGTAAATGTGCCCGTGGACACGAGTCAGCCCATGATGCTGCTGACCTCTGTGGCAGTCCCCTTGGAGGGGGAGCACAGGAAGGACAGAAAAAATGAGTTTGCAACAGTGAAAAATAAAGGTCTCCAAGCTATGCATCATATTTAAAAACTAATGTAAGAACGTCTGCAAATCCACTTTAAAATGAGAATAATCTTGTGTTTAGGTGAAAAGAGCATGGATGTGGGTTTCATGGACTCCCTCCCCCCAATATTACGTCATTTCAACTTAAAATAGGACTCGGGAGCTTTTCTGAATGTTGGGGTCATTAGTGCCGGTGCAGGCACCCGACTTCTGTTCCTCTCTGCTCAGTAGACTGTGATGGCGCCTGTGCCACCAGCGTGGGACCCCTGCTCGGGCCACCATGGGCAGAGCTCTCTAAAGGCTCCAGCAGACAGGTAGCATGAGCAAGAAGGAAGTGGCCTTTGGAGATGTCCTGCATTGCTTGTTAGCGTAGCGGGGCCCAGCGGGGCCTCACTGGTACCTGAAGGTACAGTTACGATGTTGTGAAGCGAGCCAGTCACAAAAGACACACACGTTTATATCCCTCCCGTATGAGGTTCTGCGCTTAAGAGTACTCAGATCCATACACACAAAACAGAAGGGGAGTGGCGAGGGGCCGGGAGGAATTTGTGTTTCCTGGGTGCAGTTTCAGTTGGAAAGGTGCAGTGACCTGGAGATGGGTGGTGGTGACGGTTGTGTAACAGCAGGAAAATACCTGACGTCTTGGGGCTGTGCACCTGAATGGGGAAGGATTATAGTCGGGGCGGGGCGTCCTGAGTGGACCCAGCCCTGTGCATTCGGGGCCAGTGTTCACCACAGAGCTTCACCAGTCACCAAGATGGCAAATTTTATGTTATATGTATTTTATTACAGTAAAAAATTAGATCTTTGCAACCAAGGAAACAGAGTAGGAAAAAATGTGTGTTTGATTATGACGGCTGCTGGGCCCGGGAGAGGAGCTGGCCTCCTCCTGAGCCTTGTGTCACTCACATCCAGCCCTCATCTGCCTTCTCGGATTGTCGCCTTCAGCCAGGCAGGTTCCTCCAGAGGCATCTGACCTGCAGATGTGAGGGAAGCTGACCGATCCACTCAAGCCCAGACCCTGTCCACACTGTGACGTGGGACACCTTGGACCCCTAGCTGTCCCTTGCAACTTGTAGAACTCTCCACTGATGTTGTGCGGCACATGAGTTAGCCCTTTAAAGTTCACCAAGACAACCACCCCCACCACCAACGTCAGCAGTGTCCCCTGTGTCTTCAGTTATTACAGGGGAGGAAGGGTCAGGGGTCCTTGACCTGGTCATCTTCAGGTGGGGAAACTTCCTCTACAAGGTCCCCTGAGCATTTGGGGGGACAGTTTCTCTTAGAAATTTGACTGGAATTGTCTGAGACTCCTTCCTGCTGCTTGTATTTGAGCATCTGCAAAGGATGCCTTTGTCACCACTCGGTAAATACATGACAGTCACCAGCTTCCCAGGTGCACAACGCCTAGCAGGCCGGGGCTCGGAGCAGCTGCATGATTGCTTCATTGGTGTCCTCACTGTCCTGAAATTCTTTTTCTGGTACAGGGGATTGAACTTGAGACCTTGCACTTGCCAGGCAGGTGCTTATGCTGCTGAGCTATATCCCTAGCCACCATCTTGAAATTCTTAATATTTTTTAAATATATTTATTTGATAAAGGGTCTCACTACACAGCTCAGATTCATAGCGATCCTCCTGCCTCAGCCTCCCCAGTGCTGTGATTACAGGCATGCGCCACCACACCCAGTTTTGGTGGCCAGCATGGCCTGCAGTACAGGGGATTGAACCCAGGTCCTTGTACTTGCCAAGCAGGCGCTTAGACCACCAATCTATCTCCCCAATCCAAAATTCTTAATATTCTTAATAAAGGATCCAAGACCTGCGAATTATGTAGCTGATCCTAGCCAGAACTCCTAGGGCCCATGTGTGAGATGAGGAACGACAGGTGGGAAGCACGAGCTGCACCCCTCTCACCTCGGGGATACTGTGCATGCTCTGAGCACTCCATGCACACAAGGAATGCTTGGCGCTTCCCAGGGGTGCCACTCCCAGCCCAAGGCAGAGCCCAGACCATGTTCATTCTAGTTTTGCAAGTCTCCTGAACCAAAATCTGGCCACTTCTGGGTTCTCTGTCATGGAAGAGGAGATATTGTATGGGTATCAAGGAGAGGTTTTGAGGAGAAGCCCAGGGCAAGATCGGCTGAGAAGTCATGGTGGCAGGGACAGGAGCATGGGCACCCCAGCAGCTCTTGGCCAGGTCCCGCCCTGTCCCTTCCCGGGCCTGTCCTGTTTTGCCCCCTGATGACAGAGGTTGCACAGCCTGCTGCTCACCCAGCTGGCCCTCTGCAGCCAGCACCACCCTGCTGATCTGCCAAGGGGGCCCCTGTGACAAGGCACCATGCAACACACTAGCAGGCTGCCCCCAATGCTGATGGACAACCCAGCTACCATTAGCTCTCCTCATCCTCCTAAATGCTTCCACCAGGGCAGGGAGGGGTCTTTGCAGGTGTGACATCTTCCCTCTGGGCCTGGGATGCCCATCCATGGACCCCATCACCCAGCTGTTGGTCTGACTCTACACAGGGATACTCCTAATGTGCCTTCTTTATGCTAAGCTAAAGTTAGCTACACTAAAGGGGATTAAGGAGTTTCCCACAATCCCCTTTGTCCTGTGTGCATCCCTTCAGCAGGACAGGTCCTCAGTGCCCTTGGTATGAAAGACATGTGGGAGCACAGGTTTGCAGGGCGTCCTGGGCTCGGGCTTGGCTGCTGGCTGGGTCTCAAGCGCTTCCCTGGACGCTCCCCTCCTTGGAAACACCAGTGCAATCAAATCCCTGAAAACATTATGGAAAGGGGTGCACTGAAAAGCCAGGCCCCTTTCCAGTGGACTGCCAGCTAGGAAAAACAGCCAGAATTCTGGTCTGGATGCACCTGGCCTCAGGCCCGTGTTGTCTGTGATGGTCCAATGCCACCCTCTGTAGGGTGGTTACCCGCAAGAAAAGTTGGAGGACAGGTCCACGAAGCTCAGTTTCCATCACTGCTGACCCTGGAGCAGCTCTGCATGGGGTCAGACGTCGCAGTGCAGGTCCCTGGGCCCAAGGTCACCCTCTTTGCCTGGGTTCTGAGGGTCTCTTCATCCCAAGTAAAGGCACTGAGCATTCTCTCCCCATCCCCAATCTTCTGAACACAAAGCCATCTGTAACCTGACTTCACTGTAATTAGATTTTTTGTACATGATTATAAGATTAATGGATTAATTACAATGTATTTGTAAATCATTAAAAACATTACTCAAAAACATTTTCTCTAAAGACTGTTTTGGGTGGCTCAGGGCAAGATAATTAAAGGGACAGAGTTAAAAATGAAAAACACACAACCACGAGCCTAATTAAAGATAATCAAATTAAACCCTAAGTTAACCAAGCTAGTGCCGCTACCTGGGCTGTGCTGGGAAACCAGATGGATTTCTGCATGCTGGATTGGAGCTGCGGCCACCTGTCAGTGACCACGTCTAAGTGTTCCCCTGTCTGTCTCTTTGCTGGGCCAGCCTCCATTTGATGGTGAAGATGAAGACGAGCTGTTCCAGTCCATAATGGAGCACAACGTTTCCTACCCCAAGTCCTTGTCCAAGGAGGCTGTTTCCATCTGCAAAGGAGTAAGTCCACCGAGGTCCTTTCTGCGATCAGCGGCTGAGAGGGACAGCACCTTTTCCACACTTCTCAGACTAGCACTACCGCCATTGTGTGGCGCCAATTGCTCTTTGGCCTCAGAGAACTAGAGCTGGGTGACACTTGGAGTGCAATGGGGCCAACAAGGGCCAGGCCTGGACTCACACACAGTATTTTCCAGGCCATTCCCCCGGCCCCCATTGTGCTGCCCAGCTCTTCCTAGTCCATTTCATGAAACTGTAGTGAGGTTGCCAGCAGGGCTCAGAGGCCCTTGGAAAGGGAGCGCTCACCCTCACTGCCCCTAGACTTTGGTGGCTTCTGTGTGACATGTGCTGTCCCTACAGAAACAGGCACAGAGGTGCTGCAGGCTATCTACCCGTCCCATTCCTGGCACATACTGCATTTGTTTCCACTTGGGCTTGAGGCTGTTGCAAATAGAACTCCCAGGAACCTTCTGAGTCCTGTGTTTTGGCGAACATATGAACACATTCTTTTTCTTCAAGGAAATGCCTCGGAATGGAATTCCTTTTTTTTTTTTTTTTTTTTTTTGCCTGCCCTGGGGGCGGGGCTGGAGTGGTGTGTGGTGCCAGGGATTAAATTGTGGTCCCTGCACGCTTACCTAAGCTTGCCTAAGCAGGTGCTTTAGACCCCTGAGCTATCTCACCGACCCAGTAATGGAATTTCTGGTTCTGACTTGGCTAGTGTTTAATGCTAAGTTTTAGGTCACAGAATTCTTTGCAGGCTAAGTGACCTGGAACACAACACCCTTCTTGACACTTTCTGGATGGTTCAGTTGTTTGCAGAGCACCTAGCTGGTCTTCCAAAGGCCAGGGGAGCTGGATCCTGCCCCTGCAGAGCTCTCAGGCCACGGCTGCCTCTCCCTGCGGTAGCAGCTTGGGGTGCACTGGCCGCCTTCCTTGTTGCAGCATGTGGTTTTGCACCCCATGAGGTGTTGACTTGTAATATTTGGTCAAGACAATAAGTAAGTTGTGAAGCTCGTTACGGTGTCCTGCGTGGCCCTGGCCGCCCATACTTTCAGAACACATGATTTGTAGTGATCACAGTACTTTTTACCAGGTACACACGCAGAAATAGCAGATCTGAAACATGTAAGGAAGGGTTCAGAGTGCTTTCCATTGCCCTTATCATGGCAGGCCTGTGGAAAGTCTCCCTTGGCGTGTTGTATTTGGGGGTTTCTTGGTAAGTTTCCTAACAATGTCTGGGCGCCTCACCACCAGGGCTGGAGGCAGAACCTGGCCAAGGAAAGGTGCTGCCTCTGGGAATCTGCTAAGTCCAACCTGACCTCCTCCTCCTCGTTCTCTAGCTGATGACCAAACACCCAGCCAAGCGGTTGGGCTGCGGGCCTGAGGGAGAGCGAGATGTGAGAGAGCACGCCTTCTTCCGGAGGATCGACTGGGAGAAGCTGGAGAACAGGGAGATCCAACCACCGTTCAAGCCCAAAGTGGTGAGTCCAGAGGAGCAGCCGGCAGGCTGGGTTTCCCTGGTTCTGGTTACGGCCTCCCCACCCTTTCTGTCAGAGGAAGGAAGCCAGTAACCACTGGCTTTGGTGGGCTGAGGAAAATGGAGTTCCAGAGTCTACTCAGCCAGGATGCTTGTTGGCTTTGAGAATAAGGACAGAGGACCAGCAGCCTTGCAGTCCCTTGACAGGGTAACTGCAGAGCCTCAGACCGTGAGCGAGCCAGGGCAGGACAGCACAGACTCCGGTAACACCCACGCCCTGCCCAGCCACCCAGCTTCCCAGCATACTGGGCCTCACAATGTCTCTGACTCCCCTCATGGGGCCCTGATGGGGCCCTGAAGCAGGCAGCTATCTTCCCCAGGGCACAGGCAGGCCAGGCCAGCTCCCCCACAGCAGCTGTGTCCACGACAAGGGCACGTAGCAACCACCAGTCTGCACATTGCCTGTTTGTTCAGATTCTCCTGTGGGATTCCCATTTCTTCTGTCTATGTGACAAACGCTACATGCCAGGCCCTGTTATCCGTGCTGTACCCCCTGAGAGGGGTGTTACTGTGCCTAGGTTGCAGTTGGGAGAAGGGAGGTGCAGAGAGGCTGAGTAACGTAGGGGAGGACACACAGCTGTGAGGTTGTGGAGCCAGGACAGAGCTGTGTCCTTCCCCACTGCACCATCTGCCCGGCGGCAGCCCCCCAGCTGGGTCTCATAGTTGACGGCAACCAGTGTATGCCTTTCTTAATGTATCTGTCGAGGCAAGTGGAGTGTCTTCAGGAAACCGCCCTCCTCACACATCCCTCCTGTCCCTCTGCAGTGCCCAGGGCACTGTGTGTCCCTGTCCTTTGTTTCTAAGGCCGCAGGGTTCACGCCTTTCAGCCACCCTGTCTTGGCCAGTACCAGACTGCTGCCTTCCGCTCAGGGACACAGGGAGAGCTGCTTCATCTCATGGTCAGTGTCAGAAGCAGCTGCCCTGCTGGTCCTGCCCAAATCTGTCCCTGATGGCTGCCCCATCATAAGCAGGCCACAGGGGACCCCTGGGTGGCAGGGCTACTGCCCGGGTAGCACACAGCCTCGTCCTTGGAGCAGCAGCTTCCTCATCTGAAGTGCCTGTGTCTCAGGTCCAAAAATAAAACTGTGGTGCAGAGCCCACTTGACTTTATTTTCCTAAGACATTTTTAGCGTGGGCTGAAGACAAACTAAGATTAATCAGGTCCGCTGACTTCCTCCTGAAGCATCCTTCCTAGTACCTCCCGCCCAAGCTCCCTCCACCCCTAGCCCCTGCCCCGTAGCCTCCTTGGACCTTGGAACACACCTTCCTCAGGGCGCAAAATCTAGTTTGCAGGCTTGAGAAGAGAGAAAGGGTGTAGCGGAGGCCTCAGCAGAAAATTCCTGCAGGGTTTCCTTTGTTTCCCTCTGCCTTCCATACCTGTTTGTCTTCTTGAATTAAATGTGGAAGGCAGGCAGCACTACTACACACAGCCTGCTGCTGTGCAGGAACAGCACAGAGACGCACTGCCCCTGCCTTAAGGGTTGAACAAAATACAGTCACTCGCCTGTCACTTTCCAGACCATAAAAACACTGCCTGTTTTTCTATTTCTTCTCACCTTGATTTCAGAAGTAACTGTTATTCTCAGAGTTTCCTGCTTTTCCCAGATGGACACTTGGCCCCAAATTCCTACATAGGCAAAACCAAAGGTAGCTTGGCTCAGGCAGCCAGAACTGTGGGCTGCTGCCTGTGGACACGGGAATCACTAGGGCAGACAGCTGAGGCCCGAGCAGTGCGCACTTTTATGTCACCTGGGGTGCCATTTGCTTGTTTGTTTTTTGGTTTCAGTTTTGTTTTAAAGTGAGTGCTGGTTAAAATTGAAAAAAAGAAGAACAAATTGGCATTGGTTGTAAAAAAAGAAAAATCCTCCCCAGGCAAGATGACACTTAGCTATAGCCCTGGTCCTGGGAGGCTAAGCTACACATCAAGAGCCTGTCTCAGAAAGTAAAGAAACAGCCCCCAGACACAAACAGAAGCAGCAGATGAAAACCAAGGCCCTGGACCTGGGAGAGCTCGGGGCACAGGGAGGGATCGATTCATCCAGGAGCAGTGAGCTTCTCCTGCCTGAGACCCAGAGCACAGAGGAGGAAGCCAGGCTGAACCGAAACCAGGCCAAACCAAACCCCGGCCGGAGCTGGGGCCGCAGGGCAGACACGTGGCGAAGGAGGGCAGAAGTGAGGCGGAAGAGCGTCAGGGGCCATGAGGGAAGTGCAAAGGCAGCAGAGAGCCGCCTCAGCCCAGCTCTGCCTGGCCCTCCTTCGTGCAGTGTGCTCCGCAGCAGAGTGTGCTCCAGCCCCAGGTATGGGCCATTTCATGAGAGGGCATCATGCTGGAGCAAAACCACAGGCCCAAGGGCCAGTGAGACAGCTCAGCGGACTAAGCACCTGCTTAGGCAAGCGCAGGGGTTGGGGTTTGATCCTTGGTGCCACATGCTGTGCTGGCACTACCCCCAGGCACACTGAGCTGGCCACCAAGACTGGGCACGGTGGCACATGCCTGTAATCTCAGTACTGGGGAGGCTGAAAAAAGCCTCATACTACGAGTCTGAGCTGCATGGTGAGACCCTGTGCCAAATACATAAAATTAAAATTACCAGGCCAAGAACAGTCCATGCAATTGAAGAGGACATTCAGGACAGAGGACATGTCCCTCATCAGAGCTGCAGAGGTGCTGTGGTGAACCCAGGCAGTGGGCAGTGCTGACCACAAAGGGACATTCTTCCAGTGCAGTAGCTAGGAATGTCTGAGCCATGTCTGTCCCCCGAAGGCCACTGTGTGCCATTGTAAAGACAGGTGATTTTCTAGACGACAGCATGCAAATGTGACAGGGTAGAGCCTTTCCTATGCTGGTTTATTTTGTATAAGAGCACAGACAAAAGCAGACAGCAGTGCCGAGCCGTCCTGAAGGAGCAGCCATATGACTGTCTCCTCTTTGTGAAAGAAGGGCAGCCCAGTCAGGGCTCAGAGGCCACAGAGGAACCCAACCTCAAGGGCTCTGCCTCAAGGGTGGGTAGTGGCAGCTCAGACTTGCTGGGCAATCCCGGCAGGAAACCTGAACCACCAATAAGAGGCCCATCCATGTAAGAAGATATTTTATGTTTTTAAAATATAATATTTCTGAAAAGGCTTAGCTCGGGCTACCAAGGGAGACGTGACATGACCACCTGCCTCCCGTGACTCCTGGAGCAGGAGGGTGCTGATGGCTGAGGGCAGGAAGACCGCCCCTTTTGCTCTGCCTGAGAAGTGAATGCTGCAAGGTTCTGGTCCAGGTCCCTCGGCTCCTGCAGGTGTTGCCCTGACTGCTTATTGGCCAAGCGAAGCCTGTACACATCCCTTCATCCTCCCCAGGAGAAGCAGCAGCTTATATAAACACCACAAATATAAAGTTAGGTGATTTTCCTTTCTAAAAAATCCTATGTGTTGGCATCGAGGAGCAGAATGACAGGTTCACAGGCAAGCTAAAAACAGCCACTGTCCTTTCCTAATCATTAGAGAGAGAGGAATTATAAAGCTGACACAAAGCAGGATGCCACATCAGCAGGTGGGTGGGGCACTCGGAGGAACGGGCCTGTCTTTCAGAGGCAGCCTTTCTCGGGAAAGTACTGTGGTTATTTCACCAAAAGGAAAGAGGAAGATAGAGAATAACTTTCATCTAGATGTGGGCATCCTTGCAGCGAGAGCCAAGGAGAGTAGCTGCGAGGACCGTGCTGGCACCACTGCGGGGAGAAGGTGCAGTTGGCAGCGGTGCCAGCAGCTTGGTTAGAGAGTGGCTGTGAGTGCCAATCCTCCAGGTTGGCACCATGGTCCTCTTTATGGTTTAAAAACTACTATGCGATTTCTAGTTTCAGACTTGCAAAAGAATTGCAAAGCCAGTACGAGGCGTTTCTGCATCCACTCTACCCAGATGCCCCAACTGGTAGCATTTCGCTGTTTGTTGGCCTTCATTCTTTTTGCATTCTCTGATTCTGTGTGTCTGTGTGCACACACATGCATGCACACACACATGCACGCACACATACTTTTCTGAGGTGCTGTGCCTCTCAACACCTAAATAATTCCACGTGTATTTTCCAAACATGAGCACTGCTCCTGTGCAGCTCTCAGCAGTTTCTCTGCTGAGTCGTTTGTACGGAGCAGCAGCTGCCCAGGTGGAAGAGGGGGCCTGCGGGAGGGCTAAGTGGGGCAGCACTGGGCACATTAAGCAGCCCTCTCGAGTGACAGGCAGGCTTACTCTTTCAGCCTTCTGTGAGCCAGTAATGGTGATGCTAATTAGAACCGAGAGTGTCAAGACTCAGGCACGGTGCTGACCACACAGAAACCCCAGGCAGCCCTGGAGACGGAGGAAATCACATCGAGATGTGTGCAGGTCTGCCGTAAGCCATTACATCAGGCCCAAGTAGCATTTCTTACTTGGTTAATTCGTGACAAGCAGTTTTTCCTGTTCTTTGCTCATTTTCCGCAATGCTTTAGTGCTCGGAAGAAATGAAGCACTTAAAATGAGAATCAATAGAAATAAGTAGTGCTCCCCTTGAAGATATACTTATTAGTGAAATAAACCAGACCCACATCTGTAAATATCGTAGTATCTCCCTAATATAAGGACTTATAATTCCGTATATGACTAGGTTTCTAAATTTCTTTGTAAA
>NDGM010023664.1:0-11275 GCA_002564305.1 Octomys mimax | reverse complement strand
AAAAAAAAAAAAAAAAAAAAAGCAGGAAATAGGAACTACTTAGGCACAAGGACCAGCCACGCAGGGTCTCACAAATCACTATTCTTGTAAAAGATGAATTTCTTCTGTTATATTTGACGTCAGTATGTAAATTAATATCTTAGAGCACTGATGCTAGATTTAAAACCATACCTTTCATTTTTGCTTCGAACTACTCGTTTGTTTTTTTGTTTTGTTTTTTAGCTTCCTTTGGGTTAGTCTTTCAGCAAAGTTGTGTTGGGCAAAGTTGTGGTTTAAGAGGCTCAAAAAGTGAGTGTCTGTCCCCCATAGCACGTTCTAACCAGTAGAGGGCAGTAGAATATGCTGGAATACCAGCATGTTCAACTCAGCCAGAATAAAATCAGTAAACTGCATAAAAGCGAGCCAACCTGGGACAAGAAAATCATCTCCATAAACATCAGAAAAAGCAGGCATCTTATACATATTCTATTTAACAGCACTTCATGGGAAACAATGTATTTACTGTGGGGGCCAGTTAGGTTCCTCCCTGACATGAATTTAATCTCCTGCTGTTTAGATATGCCTGACAACCTCCTGTTTACTTCCATGTTTTTGGTATCACCACCGTGCTAAAAATAAAAGGCTAAATTTGGCCTGTGGCTGTGAGACTCCTTTCCTTTCTAAAGGCGAGGAGCTGGAGCACAGGAAGGCTGGGAGAACAAGTAACCCCAGCCAGGCAATTTTCTTGAGCCAGTTTAGAGCCCATGTGGAGTTTGGTTTCCAGGGCTAAACAAAGAAAGAAAGGCTGCTTGATGTTTTATAGCTGTCAGCTTGCCAAATGCCCTGAGTTACTGTGCCAAAACTTTTAGGGTTTGATAGAATACCAAATCCCTTGGATTCAAATTCTGCTATCTCTTCTTTGGGAAAAGCTGGCTCCTTAAAGAAAGCCGGCTTGTGGTCAGAACATTCCATATGCATCACTGGTGTAGTGATCGCAGCTTTCCCCACAAGTGTGAACAACCTCACTGCGATAAAACAAATGCCTTCAGAGCTTGGAATGAGTGGATTATGGAAACTGTGACAGTGTATGCTTCTCCGCACAAGGGGCGCATTCTCCCTTCACCTTGGCCTGAATGCCAAACGCACCAAGGAGAAAGAGGAGAGTCAGAAAACTGTTTCAGCAAACTCCTGATTTTTACAGAGGCAGCGTAGAAGGAGCCTTGGAAAACCTCTGGGTTTTTAGAAAATGTGTTTTTGCCTTTCTTCCTCTAGTTCCTTCTGAGTATGTGAGTAGGTGCACTTGGCCTTTGGTATAAATTGGTTTATACTATCTAATCAGCATTAAGCTCTGTGCTAAGCTTGCTAGCCTAGAATGGAGCTACTCACACAGCCCAGCTGGAGGAGAGTGCAGACTCTCCCAACTCCGAGGTCTGTAAGAATGTGACAGAAACCTAGTGGCAGTGGCATCTGTGTAACTTCATGTTTTTAGGGAACTTCAGGCGCTTATGTCACTGAGCTATATCCCCAGACCCCTACTCAAGCTCTTTGCCGCATGGGCAGAAGTTTATGAAGTCGGGGCTGGTGTTGTGATCCTTTGTTTGCATGCAGGGAAACTGAGGCACACAGACATCTTGTGATTTCCCTGAAGTGATGAAGTTAGTTGGTCACACGACAGTGACCACTGTTCTACAGTCCTGCATCTGTTCTTCCACGATCACATGCGTGGCACCAAGGCAAAAACAAAACAAAGCATGTGTGTGATTGTACTTGCTGCCTTGGTGTCTCCCAGGTACCTTTCAGCCTCCAAGCGGACCTGTAAGCCACTGTGCCAGCCCCAAGAAGGCCTTGCTTGCTTCCTCAAAGGTGGATCAAGCACCCCCAGGGTTCACTATGATGAATTTCCCTATTTCACACTGAAGAATTCCCCCTTGCAACCTTTGCAAGGAGACCATGGGTAGCAAATGTGACCACTGATTAGCCTATTACAAAAATATAGACAGGATTTGGTGATGGTGTAGCCCACTTAGATAACCATGTTGATTGAGGGTAAAGGTTTATGCATGTTGCAAAAGGAATTCTCTCCTTTTTCCCGAACCTGGTATGAAGGAGTTAGGAGATCCTTACCTGGGCTAGACTTCAGCATTCTGCCAAGAAATTCTGATCTTGACCTACATGTTGCATTCCTGTGTATGAGTTCACACAAGCTAATAATTGCGTAAGTGAAAATTCAGAATGACCAGCTTTGGGCTGGGCATGGTGGTGTGCCCCAGCATTCGGGAGACTGAGGCAGGAGGATCGCCACACGTTCAAGGCCAGCTTGGATTACAAAATGAGAGCCTGTCTCAAAAAAAGATCATCTTTGTCAATGTCAGTAAAACACAGAAAATTAAGTTAATTTGTTGTGCATTGTTTAGATTATTTCTCTTTCCAGATTCTTGAGATTAAGTGTGCAACCCAATGGAATCATGCTGTGTAGTTTCTGTTTCTTAACAAATGAGAAGTATTTTCCTTTTCCTTTAGGGTAAAGGTCTGAAAGTTCCCAAGATACTTTGCTTTCTCTCTTCTTGTCCCATGGGACAAGACCCTCCAGGTCTAATGTGGCTTTTAGCAAATGTGAGATTCTAATAACAACTCCTAGGGGAGGTGTCTTTAAATTACTTGTCAAAACTCAATCTCGATGGCCAAAACCATCAACTTTCTGAAATGACAGTGAGAAATCAAACAGCAGAACATGGTTACTGGAGCAGAACTTATATGTGCAAATAAATCTGTCATTGCCTGTTCACATGGAGGATTCCAGACGAATATCAATGACTATCAGGAAATAGAACTCGAACTTTAAAAAAAAAAATCTCTCAAAAGTAGCGTTTCACTCAAACACATGCCTCTTGTGTTTCAGCTGTAAGGAGTACAAAAATCTGAACTCTTTCTTTGCCATCGTCATGGGACTGAGTAACGTTGCCGTGAGTCGCTTGGCACTCACGTGGGAGGTAAGCTTCAGCGGAGATCCAGCTGTGACTTTTGCCTTAAGAAGAAAAACACAGGCTCACCAGTGGGCTTTTTTGTAGAAATATCACTCACACTGACATAACAATGGAAAAGGTGGGACACTTGGAGAGAAGTGACCTATCTCCTTTTCCCCGTTGCTTTAGAGCAAGAATTTTAAAAAGATTTTGTCGTGTGTGTATGTGTGTGTGTTGGGGCTGTTGTAGTGTTGTCTGGGGAATCTCAGTTCCTCCATCTTCACAATGTAAATAATAACAAATGTAGTTCCTAGCTGTGACATAAGGGGCCAGCATCACTTGGATGACGGCAGAAGTTTTGCTGATAGGTTTTATTGTTCTCAGAAATGTATGCTTTGTTGTGTTTGCACTACACCTTACCTCTGCTTGAAAGAGGACAGGAGATCCATTTTTATCCAAGCTGTCATTTTGCTCCTGGGAAGAAGAGCCCAGAAACCAACTGTTTGGAGCGGCTCAGTACTAAGTGTCTCTTAACCACCTGGCAGGCTCCTCTCTCTGCAGAGGAGCAACAGTTGGCTAGGATTCTGTGTGAGGCAAAATTTGTGCAGGTGTGTTGTGAGTTTCTGTAAGATGAGTGGTTTGCTAATAGTGGATTATTCAAACGAGAAAACATCTCCATTTAGCATTCTCTCAGAACTCAAAATGTGCCTGACCTCTTACATGTGGCATATAGTTGAAGAAATACTCCTCTGTAATAGAACATACATACAAAAATAGACTCTTACTAAAAATAAAAAAGTATGTGGGACACAGAAAAGAGGGCAAGGAGTATATAATGCAGACTCAATTTGTGCCCATGTGTGCAGGCAGCTGTTCGCATCTCTAATGTTTCCCTTGAAATGATTCTTTTCCAAGCTTCCCTCCTGAAGCGATTTTCTTTCTGTGCCTCCTAAACATTTCCATTGTTTGTAGGGCAGGTCCTCACAAGTCCTTCTGTCTTGGGTTTCTCTTAAAATTCCAGGCAGATGCAGCACTCAGCAGCTCATCCCCTGAATATAGGAATGAGGGAGTTGGTGAGGCCTGCGTGTGACACAGGCGCAGCAGGACAGAGTGGGCGTTGCCAGCAACTCTAGGCCCTGTAACCTGGTCGTATAGCCCAAGGCTGTGGAATCTCTGGAGACTTCAGGCTCCCCCTCAGAGGCTCTGCCATCCCTCACCCTGCTTCCCATGTCTAAGGCCCCCACAGAGTCCAAACGTGTTGGCTGGGAGGGATATGTGGGTCCAGGGAAGCCAGTGTAGGTCTCACGTAGTAGCAGCCAAAATAATGAGTCCACAGCACGCGGGAAACACTATCCAAGTCCCTTCTGCTGTGCTAAGGAGACAAACAGGAGTCTGCCCAGAACAGGGCGAGCAGCAAAAGGCAGCACTAATCGGGCAGTTTGCAGTTAGCAAAAGGCCATTGCTCATTGGCTGGCCCTTCAGTTCCACTGGGGACATGAGAGCCGAGAGCGTGAGTGTTCATCATTGTATGCGGCTGACGAGATTAGCCTTGCATCACTCATAAACCTTTATTTTTTAAGGTGAGATGTAATTATGTAATCCTGCAGGCAGAGCTTTCGTGCCTGGAAGAAACCCATGTTTGATTTGGGTTTCTCTTCTCTTCCTATATTTGTTGAGGAAACCACACACACACACACTTGGGCTTCCCTACATCTCCACCGAGTGGCATGGTGGCCACATGTGTAGTGTGAGGAGTGGCCGTGACTTCAAGGAAGTGTAGAACATGTGTTGTGAAACAGAGGACAGGAACAGGAAGTCAAGCTACGTCACATGGAGAAGGAGAGGGTTCTTAGTAGACGGGAAGATGGATCTGAGGTGCAGCAAAGGGCAGTATAGTCTGGAGCAGTCTTCAGCCTCAGCTCTGGTGACGCATGGGGCAGGACGGGCCTCATCCTGGAGGACTGTTATGTGTGTTGTTCAATACTTCTCAGCTTCTGTGACCTCTACTCACTATATTTCTGTAGTTCATCCTACCATATCCTATTACAGTTGTGACAACACAGGTCTACCTGCAGATATTACTAAATGTCCCTTGGGTTGGCAGAATAGCCACCACCGAGGCACTGTTTACTCTCCATGCACTGAGTGTGGGTGAACAATAATATTGAGAAGCACAACTAGCATGTGTCCGGCTGCCTCGGACCTGTCAAATAGCCAAGTGAAGGGAACAAGGATACCAGGGGCACAACTAAAACTGGACCATGCTCACACCCATCTGCCTCTACTCAAATACGGTTTGATTTTAAAAATGGACTATGTCTATGAAAGCTACCACCCGATGTGATGACATAGCTATTCTGAGTGAGGTCTGCATCTCTCAAAGTCCCTGCTGTTGCCCTGTGAAGAGCCCTCTATGTAAGGTTTTCCCTGAGACCAAACTGCATAGAGGCCCTGAGGAAATGAGTATGGGGCTCTACAGGAGATAGTTTCTAGAGACCAAGTAAGATTTTTATAATTCCTAAGTGGGAACATGACAGACTGGTTCAGACATGGAGAGGAAGAGGTAAAAGGAGCTTCCAGAGGATCTCAGGGGCCTAACTGGTGAATCACACATTGAGTAAACGTCACTGAGTAGAGCAGAGCTTAACCGGGACTGTTGGGCACCAGGACTTGTAAATCTTTCCACGTGCTTGGGGTGGGAAACACTGCTTGCTATTTCATCTCGGTTTGGTCCTGTCTGAAGACAGGGGTTCAGCTTTCCTAAAAACTCAGAACCTAAACAAAGTGGGAAGCAGGGAATTGCACTGAGGTTGGAGTAGAGCTGCAGGTGAGTATGTGGTATGGGGCCCTGTGTGAGCCAAGAAACGGGACATGGATACACAGATAGCCCCACCAAAGTTTATATGATGGTCAGGCAGAGAAATCACATGGGAGAAAGGCTCGTGTGGAAAAGGGTAGGACATGGAACAAATGGGCAGGTAATATGCACTGCAGACCCTGTGATGACAGTCAGCTGTATGGCTTTGGATCTATCATTTAAACTGCACAACTTCATTTCTTCCATCTGTAAAACAGTTTTAAGGTGGTCAGGTAAATATTTATTGAGCACCTATAGTATATCCAAGTATTCTTTTTGGCTCTGAGAAAATAGCAGTACACAAAACTAATAAAACCCTCTTCTCATACAACTTATTCTTAAGAGGGAAGGAAGGCTGCAGTTTTTTCTAACACTGTTTTAATCCTGATTACACTGTGATCTAAATTTCTAACTGTAAAAATTGGCAAGTTAAGCGGAGGGTGCTGGGTCCAGACCACTTACGTTTTGGGGAACAGCCTTCTCTAAGAATCATCCAGGTCAGAAAAATATGATAAAAACAGTAAGACCAAAGCATTTGTAGTTACTTTTGGTTCAAGTAAGTTAAGATGTTTAAAGGCAAGCTCTCTGCATTCCAGAACCTTGTCCTCACATGATAGGGTCAGTTACAGTCCAGCCTGTCTCTGCAGTGTTTGATTTAGAGCTAAAAGAAATACATTGCCCCTAGAAATGGTAACACCTGATACATACCCAGGTATTGAATCTGACATGTGCATGTGGCATTTTCGTTTCATTAACAGAAACTACCAAGCAAGTTCAAGAAGTTCTATGCAGAGTTTGAAAGTTTAATGGTAAGTGACAGTGGCTCCTTTATTCTGTTCACTGTCTGCATTAATCCAATTTCTGATGAGCTGAATTGAAATTCTCATTTCAGAAATTTTATCTGCCCTTGTATGACTTTAAGAAGTTTATGATCCCTTTTAGTGCTGCTAAAACAAGCATGTCTGACTAATGAATGGTACCCTCAGGAACTAACTTAAAGAGGACTTATGTCCCGCATAAGGTCAATTTGTGTAACTAAGAAAAGCAGTGTAATAGGGTCCTTGTAATCCAGCCAGGTGGCTATGGTGGAAGCTGCAGTTTCCTTGTCTTTCTAAAATTACTTTTCCCCATTGCTGGGGAGGTGTTGGCAGAAGGAAAGGAGTGGTGGGAGGGCTTCGGAGGGCAAGTCAGGACCCGCTGTGCCGGGCAGCAGGGTGAGTCGGCCTCCCAGAAGGAGGCTTGAGGGAGGGGGTTCTGCCTGAGGTTTCCTTCACACAGCTCTTACTTGCTTTCAAAGGGCCCTCTCTCCTTGTCCCCAGACAGGCAGATCCTTTCCAACCAGGATGAAAACAGAAAGCAAAATACTTCCAGGCCCTCTATAAAGTTTTTTTTCTAAAAAGCACAAATCACTTTGTCCTTTTCCATCTGTCTTCCTTTTGTAGTTACCTTCAGCTCAAAACCACTGAGTGTGGGATGTCAGGGTCACGTGTGCCTGGAGGTAAAAGGGGGTGTCCTGTGTGTTGCCTGTTACTGACCAGCATCTATCTCTCTGTCTCTCCTAAGGATCCTTCCAGAAACCACAGGGCTTACAGGCTGACGGCAGCCAAGCTGGAGCCTCCTCTCATCCCCTTCATGCCCTTGCTCATCAAAGGTAATGGGCAGAATGCGTGGGCCAGGCGGGTGGCGCATGTGCATGTGTTTGAGAAAGAAACATAAACAATACCCTGATCAGATGTCTTTGGGAAACACATCCCACCCCTTCACCTTCTTTGTCACCTCCCCTCAGCCCTGACCTCTTAGAGGGTTGGCAGATGATTGGAAGAGCAAGGACCCTTGATCTAGAAGTCTTGTTAGTGAAACAGGGTAAATTTAGAAATTTTACTAATCTCAGGTAAAGTGATTTAGAAAGTTAAACACCTTACATAAAAGGAACTATTATCAGCTTTTTCAGCTGCAGTGTTATGCAAATCCTCCTGCATAATCTAATGGTACTATTGTGCTTTCTTAGTATGACATATTTCGGTTAGTGATTAGAATGTGGCTTTTATTTCTTTACAGATATGACATTTACTCATGAGGGGAACAAGACGTTCATTGACAATCTAGTAAACTTTGAAAAAATGGTACGTGAAGTATTACAACATTAACCACGATGTTTTTAAAAATAAAATTTGCATTTATACTAATAAAGGAAATAAATTTCCATATATGCTGCCGTGTTAAAAAGGTAGTTACAAGTATAAAGGAGTTGTGAACTATTTGGTTCAAATTGGCTACCTATTTTATTCTGTCAGCTTTCTTTTGTGAGACTGAATGGTATTTGTGCTGTGGTTCACAGCAGCAGCTAGCTTTTATGTTGTGCATTTCCATCCGTGGCTGCCTGTTGCTAAAATGCACCAATGTTTCAGAGTGACTTCTGTGTTGTTGTTTTGTTGGAAGGTTTGTGGAACCAGACTGCCCCAGGATGCCTTTGAAATATGTATCTGCTGAGCCTGAGTTTAGTGTATGTAGGTAAAGGCAACTCTATAGCATGTCTTGATTATGAAGCATTAATCTAAATGTGTGTTATTTATCCCAGTGAAGTTCACCCCAGTTCAGAGGGGGAACTTGAATAATAAAAAATTGAATAACAAATGCAGAACAGGCACATATAATATTTAATATATTCCACATTGTCTAGCCACCCTCCTCCATCCTGGCCAGCAAAACAAAGTATAATTTAGCACGGTTACTTCACAGTTTATTTCTTACTTTCCATGAAGCAATAGAGCAGATCATGCCAAAATCTTTCTTTATCTGCATAGTACATGTGAATGAACTTCTCCACTGTCTGTGAATCTCTGCTGCAGCCTCGCTGGGTTCAGTGGTACATCATCTGATCTCCGTGTGGTGAGCATTTGCTCAGGGTTATGATTTACAGTGTGAAGGTGGAACTTTGCAAAGTGCATGGGACCTAGAGCTTGGGAGACAGGAGGCTTAGTCCTAGGATCCGTCACTTCCTAGTTGTCCTCTAGGCTCTCTGTGGGTCAGCGTCCCCGACAGAAAACGGGATCCTGCCCCCTCCATCTCTGTGTTAGTGGTAGCTCCATGGGACGTGACCTAAAGTGCGATAGAATCCTTACTGGGGAACTAATTCCAGTTGTTTCTTGAAAGCGAGGTAAGGTAGGTGACTTCAGGAGAATTTGAAACGCCCTGCGTAATTCCATAAGAATCAGCCCCATTCCATTTTGGAAATGAGTTTATGGCCAAGCCCAGCCTGGTGAGGAAATGCAGCTTTGGCTAGAAGCTGAGTTCCTATGTCTTCGGCTTCTTAGAGAATAGTTTGAGCCCACGTTCCTGCTAGACACTCCATATCAGAGGGCAGGTAGCTCCTCAGCAGATTTCCTCCTCAGCTCCTGCTCCAAAGGCCTGGACTGAACACCTCCATCACTATGTCCAGTTAATGATTTTTTTTTATCAAAGTAAAAAAAATTCTTTGCTCACTTACTAGTATAGAGGATTAAGTAATCTCCCCACAGTATCAAAAGCAAATTCTATGTTTCCAAAATGAAAGGCTTAACCAATGAGTCAAGTATCTTGGCAGTCACTTACCCAGAAAGGCAGACTGAAGTGTGGCCGAGCCAACCATGGAAGGATAAAACGAACATGTGCACCAAGGTATAAAAGTCAGGGTTTCCTGAAGAGTTGACTGGGCTTTAGAACTTTTGATTACTAAAGTTCATAGCAAGCAAAAACAGTAAAGAACACCAAAGCTGCCATCTGTCAGGGCGGCGAACAGGTGTTCATCTGGGCTTTCAGACCTGCGGGTTCCATTCACAACCTGCAGAGGAAAAGTCAGGATAGTATTCGGTGGATGCCAGGAGAATGTGCCCGCCTCATTTCTGTGTTTTGTGTCTGTACGAGGCTGTTGCTCTGTGCCAGGCAGAGAGCAAAGAGGCGCTTTACACCTGTGCTCACAGGATTTTTGCTTCACAGCAACTGCATAGTCAGGTAGCATTTCGGCTGCAATAATGGAGCTCTGAATTAGTGAAGAGTCAAGCAAGGAAAGCTTATTTCTCACTCCTAAATCTAGGTGGACTCAAGATCTTGGCCTCAAGAAGCAATCTTAGGTCCAGGCTTCTCTCTTGCTGTGTCCCTCGGCCCACGATGGCCCACCACCACCCAGCTATAGGAGAAGAGAGGACAAAGGCATACCTCTTCCCACTAAGGATAAAGAAGAAGTTGTGCTTACCACTTACCTCACGTATGTTGGCCAGAAATGGATGCACACAAAAGGAAGGCTGGAAAGTGTAGTCTTCTCCTGGCTACCCATGGGCACTACCAAGAAGGAAGGAGTTCCTCATGAAGAGGAGAGGAGAAGCGAAGTTGAAAGAGTACTTTAGTTCTTTCCTTCCATGACCATATACATCTTATTTCATTTGATAAATCATACAGTGAGGCAGTTTGGTTTCAGAGCTGCTCTTCCATGAGTTAGATGCTAGTAGAAAATGCAATGGAATCTGAAAGAGATTTGATTACATGTTCTAAGCCTTGCTTTGCTCAGCCTGGCACTATGCAAGCTTTCCAGTATCTTCCCAGAAACTATTGAGCCCTCTCCCTTATCACCACCACTGCCACCAGGGGCAGCTGTTACTCCTATCATCTTGGGAAAGGATGCCTTTTCTTCTCCAGATTGATGTCGATGCCCCTTCTGAGCCATCCATCAGCCAGGTGTTAAGTGTGAGGCTGATGGGCTGTGTCCCCAGAGGGAGGTCCTAACAGGGACAGGAGTCATCAGGGCAGCCGGGAACTCTGAAGGCTTTCTTTGGTGGTGACCCCACTGCACAGTCATGGAAAACCACCATGCCAACCTCAAGTATTTGTATTTTGAGCGTCTCTACCCTTGAGGTATAAAATGAGGATTAGAGAATTTGTTGCATATTGGTTTTCAGGACTTATGGGCATGAACAAAAGAGAATTCACACTCTGATCCTTATGCAAGAAAAAAAAAGCAGACATTTCATTTGGGGGGAACATAAAGGAGTATTCAAAAAAATGTTTGAATAAAGCCCTTCATAGCTTTCTATGGCATATATGAATATTTATAACACTTAGAAGGTAGACGAGCAGTGGATTAGAGGATAAAATGCTGGCCGGCTGCCACTATCCCAGGCTGCATAAAGCATGCTGATAGGCACAGTTGCTGTGGTCTTAGGAGACTTCTTCTATTTCAGACATTTTCATCTGTAGGTATGTTTATTTATGACTATGATTTTTGGAGTAGTCATTTTGTTTGGAATGAGAAGTATAGAGCAACTTATAGACTTCTGGAAACATGAACAAAGGCTTGCTCATACAGGAAGAGAAATGTTTGAAATTCTTTTATTTTTGTATCACTAGGCGTATGGTCATGTAATTAGCAAATATGTGTTTTCTGGGGCTGGCGAGATGGCTCAGTGGTCTAAAGCACCTACCTTGGAACAAGCTTGGCAAAGCA
>NDGM010023561.1:0-13051 GCA_002564305.1 Octomys mimax | reverse complement strand
AAACTGTCCGAGGAGCGGTCAGGACCGTGTCGGAATCCTACCAGGAAACGAGACCTGATTGAGACCTTGAGTACGGTTGTGTGGATTCGCTGAGTCCATGTTGCCGTGTCGTCTTTCCAGACCTCAGATTTCTTGCTAGAGGTTAAGGATGATTTTATCTACTCCATGAATGGTGAGAGTGAAATAAAATAATACATTTGAAGTGTTCATTAGTGAGCCCGGTTCTTAGCAAAGTGATAGTAAACATTGGCTGTCATCATTTGCTATTTAAGTGAAGTTTATAGAAAAAATTTATGCTTGGGGAAGGGCAGTAAAATCCACCGGTACTGATTTAGCCAGCTCTGGAGCAGATCCAGACTTCCTGCTGTATGACCTTTGGCAAATTATTTTAGTCTCTCTTTTCATTTCTTTGTCTATTAAGAGAGTCTGTGAATAACTCCCTGCACTCTTCCTGCGGGCTGAGATAAATGTGCTTGAAAGTCACAGTCAGATGGCCGGCACTTCGTAAAGTTTCAGTATTAGTTGAACCTGAAACTTCTATTTGCAGATAATGTTTTTAAAGACTAATTCTTGCTCTCTTCTGATGAGTAGTGGCTGTGTGTGTGTGTGTGTGTGTGTGTATTCATGTATGTGTGTGTTTGCTTTTCCGCTTTACTTTTTGGAAAATTGCCTGAATTTTGGGCAAGTTGCTTTTAAATCCTTTCTGTTTTGAGGTGAAATAGTGTGGCGGGAGAGGGCTTGGAGGGCCTCTGAAGGAACTCGGGAGTTCACGGCTACTCCTTTGATCTGGCTTCGCCAGAATGGAATCCTCTCCTAAGGGAAAGTCCACTCACAGGGAATGCCCGGCGGCGCCCAGCGGTCTCCACGGTAGGTCGAGGACTCCGCGCCGGCGGTGGTGGGAACTGAACCTGTTAAGATCTGGGTTTCTGGCCATCCCCGAGAAGTTTTACACCGCGATTATGGAAGCAGTCTGGGAATCCTCACTTTCATAAAGCCTTCTGGCGACCTCACACTCACGGACGGCCAAGAGCGCTGGCGTTCAGTTGATGCGATTAGGCGGGTCGCATTGGAGAACGCGTCCTGGCCCGTTTGAGAGGCTCATGTCGGCCCTAGGTCCTGGAGTGTGAGCACGGAAATCAGCCGCGGGCCCTGCCCCGCCTTTCCCCTCCAGTCTGTCGGTCTCTTTCCTTCTCCACAGTATTGCAGCCAGCAGCCGCTCCGGTGGGAGCTTCGCTGAGCAGCTCGCTCGGTCGTCCAGCCCTCTCCAGGCCCCGGCTTCCAAGGGGTGCGGGCGGCTGGGCTGTGCGGTCCTCTTCTGCGGGACAGCCCCACCTCCCCAGCGGCACGCCGGCCTCTGCTGCACACCTCTGCGAGCGGGACCCTGCTGGCCTCTCTCCTTCCCGGCCTTGCACGAGCTGGCCCGCGCTGTGCTCCCCCTGACACGGGCCCTCTCCGCCGCATCCCGGGAGCCCCAGGTCCCCGTGCCCACGGTGACCAAGGCGCCTTACTTGGACCCCCGCGCAGCCTTCCTTCTCCTGCTCCAGCCGCTCCGCTCTCTCTTACGGGCTGCTGGCGTGTCTTTGTTTTCGCGGCGTCTCCTGTGTGAGCTTTGCGCCTGCCTCCCTGCCTTCCTGTTCCTTTCGGGTTCTGTTTGCCTCAGAGTTTCACGCATCCGTTCCAAGCACAGGTACTGGCCTTTCAAGCCATTGAAGTACATGTGACACAGTCCCAAAGGGTCCGTGAGACTCCCTGCCAGGGTCCACAACGGGCAGCAAAGGCCAACGTGACTGATCTAACAAAATCTCAAATTTTGTATTGTTTTCCTTATTAACAGCTTTATTGAGGTACAATTTTGCATAATTGATTTCACATACAGAAAGCATGCAGCCTGCTAAGCGCAGCCACAGGCAGCTGTCATCCCAGCAGCTACAGCGCTGCCTGATCTCAGGTACCTTCCGTCCTCCAGTTTCCCAGCACCTCTTCACACTCCTTCTCCCACCTCCCCCTCCACCCCTAACTCTGTGTTTCCATGTACTGATCTGCTTTCTGACTAGATCACTTGCATATTTAGAATTTTGTATGGACAGAAACATACAGTACAAATTCTTTTGTTTGGCTGTATTTCCTCCAGTAAAATTACTTTGAGATCTATTTGTGTTGTTGTGTATGGCAGTAGCTTGTTCCTTTTTACTGCTGCGTAATATTCCATTGAATGGCTGTAGCACAGGTTGCTTATCCACTCAGATATTGATAGACAGTTCAGTTGCTTCCAGTTCGGGACTGCTACAAATAGCCCTCAGCGAGCGCTTACCCTGGACGCCCAGGAGTGGAGTGCAGTGGCCGCCTTGGTGATCACGTAGGAAATGGCTCAAGTGTTTTCCGAAATGGGCGCAATCTGTCACCTTCACCCCAGCACCGCAAAGCACTTCCAGTCGCTCTGTGCCTGCTCTGTGCTCACCGCCGCGCCGCGCCACGCTTGGGGATGGCCAGGCTGTGACTGTAGCCACGCGCGTAGCTCCACTTCGCCATCCGCATGTGCGACGTAAACGGTGTGATCTCGATGCGACTTCACTTTCCAGCTCACGGCTATTTCATTTGTGCGTTTTCTACTCTGCGTCTTCTTTAGTGAGGTATTATGTAATCTGCCCATTTGGGAGGGAATACTGTTTGCTTTTCATTCCTGAATTTTCCAAGTTCTTTGATGCTTCTGGATACGCGTCCTGTGGGGTTGGCAGGAGTTATCTTCCAGCCTATCGGCCGCCTTTTCATCCTCTTAGCAATGGCTTTTGTAGAGGTTAAAATTTATCTTATGATCGAGCTTTTGGTGCTGTGTCCAAGAAATCTTTGTCCAACTCAAGCATACAAAGTCGTTCTCCTGTCATCTCTTCTGGGAATCTTATAGTTTCTGTTTTGTATTTGGGAAGATGGCATATGTTCAGTCGATCTGTGTGTGTGTTATGAGGTTAGATGGAAAGCGCCACCCTAGCGCCTTGGCACGGTCCTTGGGCTGGGGCCGCCTGCACACGTGGGCCGTTTCTGGCCTCTGCCAAGCTACTCTGGTCTGCATGTCCACCCTCTTGCCAGAACCCCACAGCTCTGATTCTGGTGGCTTTGCAGGAACCCAGGAATTCCTGAACAACAGAAGCGGAACTGTAACTAAGTGCATGCTCCTTGGAGGTGGCAGCAGCTTGCTGGGGGCCGGAGAGACCTGAGTGGGCTGCGAGTGCTAGAGGATTTGGGAAAGAGGAGGGGAACAGGTGACGCTGTGAGGTGTCTGGCCAATAGGAATGCTCAGTGAGGTGCACGGTCCGTGAGGGGCAGGTGTCCGGCGTGTTCCCGAGTGGAGCTTGCGCTTGGCCTTTGTCTAGGGAGGCTCACAGGCATCCGGAGGGGAACTGGTCTCGTAGCTTTGAGGTGTCACCTTATCTCCTGGAATGACATTGGTGCCAGAGAACCCCACTGAGAAACATTTATCTCAAATGTGAATACACCCGTTGTGACTATCATACGCTATGGGGACTAGCTCACACTTGTCCACGGCAACAGCGTGCTGGGGGTTGCCCAGCTCTGCCGTGCGGCCTCCTCCCCGCCCCTGTAACTCGCAGTCCTTTAGTCACTCCTGCTATAAGTGAGAGACCCTTGCGGAGTGAGCACGGCTCCTAAACCAGGCCCTCTTCGCGGTGCCTGTCGGGGGCCTGGGCTGCGGGCCCGGCACAGCAGGCCTCAGTGGCAGGCCCAAGAAGCTTGCCGAGGTGGCTGCTTCCCATCTGACCCGGGCAGAAGGCCTGTGAGGGCAAGCAGAGTTGCTCAGGTTAAAGATGGAATTAATTTCTCCATATGCAGCTAGATGCATAAGCAATACATGTAAATATTTAATAAGTGAGTATGAAAGCGCTGTTATAAACACAGAGTCAATAAACAGCCTCCGTGAAGTACATGCAAACAGTTTGCATTCTGCTTGGGGTAGTGTTTTCTTTATTCGGTTAGATGAACAAACTATGATTTCATCACGAGAAGCGAGCGAGGGCGCACGCATCAAAGCGCCCTACAGGAGGGTGCAGCCGAGCCCTGCCCGCCAGCCCTGAGCTCCTCGCAGCTGCGCTGGCGCTGGTCCCGCCCCGCGCGGCCGGGCTCCCCTCCCCTCTCCCAGCGAGAGAAGTGTCACAGGGCGCAAGGCACGCCCGCCCTGTCGTGTCGCAGACCCACCTGGCTGTCCTCCGCCTGCCTCCCTCCTCTTTGTGGGGGTGTGGGGACAGTTGCTCGAAATAGACCTTGGCCTAAGGTGGGGTGAATCTACAGCAAATCGCTTAGCATTTCAATCAAAGCTACCAGCTTGATGTGACAGAACTTTTAGATGTACAGATTTCAAATTACTAGCTATCTCCCTTTTTTCCATTCTTAAAATACGAGTACTGAAGAATAAGAAAAAATATATATATGCTCTTGTCTCCGTCTGCAAGCCGGGCTGCTTGAGTCACTCCCTGAGTGCTCAACCCAGGCTCCTGCGTATAGTTCTGTCCTCTACACTCCAGCGGAGTGGAGCAGGCCCTGCGCCCCTGGTGAGCGGCACGTTAACGTCTTGGACTGTAGCTCTCCAGGTTCCTTCTGGCCAGAGCCAAGAGATCCACATCTCGATTTAAAATACAAATTCATCCGAACGAGGAGAGAGTGTGATGTGACGAGAGTGTGGCTCAGTTCTGGGTGCTCCATGCAGGGTGCGGGGCTGGTCTAGGTATTGTCATAGTCGCGATGGTAGCGAAGGGCGGGGTCCCCAAGGCTGCCGAGGGCAGGGAGTGCAGGGCGAGGCAGGCGAGGACGGAGCTCACGGCCTCTGGGGACAGGCCTGTTCTCTGTGGAGTCACCAGGCCCTGTCCTGCCCACCTGGCTTGGTTGGGGTTTTTTCCTCTGAGTATAAACTTGAATAATACCTCGTGCCTCCCAGGACTTTTGTGAGGATGAAATGAAATATGTGTGCAGGCAGGAAGCAGGGGGCAGGGCTCCCTTGGGGAGTGTGGCCCTGGAGGAGGGATTAGAGACGTGGCAAGGAAAATGCTTCTGAAGAGCCTTTGGATACTGTGGTTCATAACACTATAGAGCACAGTGGAAGATCTCTGGGAGCTTCTGAGAGCTGTGCCTGTGTGCTCCACTCCCAGCTGACACGTCCAGAGCCTCAGGACCCAGAGCCCAGACTCAGAAGGGGTGCTGAGCGCCTGAGAGCTCTCAGCGCAGCCCCTATGCTGGGCATGGGGACCTGGGTGCCACACACGAGGCCAAGGAGGGTGGCCCTGCCAGTGCCGCAGAGCACAGCCTACAAAGTCAGTAAATGCTGCCCCTCTGCGCTTCCTATATCCCAAGGCCCTGAGTGGGTGTCCTGCTCCGGCTCCCACTCGGCCATGAACCGAGGACCTACTCAGGTCCGTGTGCACAGGAGCAACGTGGCAGGTGAAGTCTGTGCCCTGAAGAGGCCAGGCTGGTGAGGAGATAGCCGGCTCCCAACGAGGCTGGAGGTGGGGCCCTGTGGGGGATCCCAGGGGGAGGAGGAGGAGGAGCAGGAGGAGCAGGAAGAGCAGGAAGAGCAGGAGCAGGAGGAGGAGGAGCAGGAGGAGGAGGAGCCAGAAGAGGAGGAGGAGGAGGAGCAGGAGCAGGAGCAGGAGCAGGAGGAGGAGGAGGAGGAAGAGCAGGAGGAGAGGAGGAGGAGGAGGAGCAGGAGGAGGAGGAGCAGGAGGAGGAGGAGCCAGAAGAGGAGGAGGAGCAGGAGGAGGAGGAGCAGGAGCAGGAGGAGGAGCAGGAGGAGGAGGAGGACAGGAGGAGGAGGAGGCCAGTCCAGGAGAAGCCCCAGAGTAGGGTGTGGAAGGAGGTCATGCCGCCATCCAGGGAGCACAGGGCAGTGCGTCAGGACACTCGGGATGCAGAAGCGCCTCCCAAGGCAGAGAGGTGGCCGCCTGTGGCTGAGGAGGAAGCATGTGGCGCTCAGGAAGGAAGGCTGGAGCGCCCGTAGGGCTGACGCTGATTTTCCTGATCTTCACTTCACAGATAGCACTTTGCTTAGATGATGGGACTCTGACCCCGTAAGGGACCCCTGGACCCCTGTTACCTTTTGGTGGAAATCTGAACAGATTCCTGTGGCCTTTCGGAGGTATCTCAGAAAGACAAGAAGTGCCCACTTCGTGTATGTTTGGCATTTTTATTTTCATCCTAGTTGGAACCAGGAAGCACAACCATGACACTCTGGAAAGAAAGGGGAAGCTGGAGTCCGTCAGCTTGGGGTTTAGTTCAAGAAATGAGTATCTACTGCAGAAAGCAGGCACCTTCAATCGCATCACTGAGGCCACTACTAGAGACTTATTTTTTATTTTTCTGTATTTAAAAGGTGTCCTATCACTGAGCAGGACTGTACCGTAATTTGGAAAATTAACAAAAAGAAAAATTATACCCAATTTTAGGAACTTCTCTTGGGAGCAGCTTCCCTGAATAGGAAGGCGTGAAAGGCCTTTGTGTTTGTGTTTGTTTTTGTCTTGTGTAACAAATGATTTTCCTTGCAAAGGGCCAAATTGCACGACTGCTGGGACACGGGCCGGGGCCTGGCGGCTCCTCCAGAGATGTTCCTGATAGCAATCCGCAGCCCATTCAGAGGCGGGCAGGGCGGAGCTGCTCCGCGCCAGCCTCCCTGCTGAGAATTAGCCCAGTTTCCTTCTGCGTGGGGGAGCCCACGCTTACCACCCGTGCCTGTTTGGGGTGCGCAGGCAGAGCTGCGAGTGCGGGGTTCAGAAAGCCAGCCAGGGAGAGGAAGGCCGTCCCCTGCCCTGATAAGGAGCCCTGGGGGGAAGCTACAGCAGGCCGGGCTTCCTGCCACGCTGGGCAGCGGTGGTGTTCTCGGGCAAAGCTACGACTGTGGAAGGTGAGAACAGGAGAACTGTGGACAGGCTCAGAGCGAGCAGAGCCCAGGAGCCCACCTGTCGCTTCTTAATGCCTGCAGTTAACTAGCATGCTAAGGGGACCCTTGTGGCTTGGCCTTCACTCTGCGCTGAGGCTGCCAAGAGCCTGGGCTCAGGGCTTTCCCAGGCTGAAGCCCAGAGTGCCAAGCCAGAGTTTCGAGTACCCAGGTCATCTGCATTCTCTGGGTCAAAGTGTGGCCCGTCAGCTTCATGTGGTTATAACATGCCGGTTAGCCGTGGCCTGAAGGATTAGGAGGCATGCTGTGGGAAACCATTTCTGACTGAAAAAAAAGGTGATAAACTCAAAACTGGGCCTCTGCACCCATTTACAGGGTTTTGTCTTTCAAACTGTGTGCTTATCTGGTTTGTCTTACAAATTGCCTGTTTTACCAGAATAGGCAGCGCCTCATGCTTGTCCCTGTCCGCGTGGTCTGTAGGCCTCCTCACCCGGCACAGGAAGGGCTAAGCGTGGCCCACGCATCACACGCCCCAAGCACCCACACCTAGACTTTGCATGGGGGAAGTGGATCAAGCCCAGGCCTTTGCTGTATAGCGCATTCGTAGAGTTTGTAATCCCATTGATCTTGACTTTGGAAATTCTGGCCTGGGGTCCGGGCACTCTGTGCACTTGGCCTGCACTTGGCCTATGCACTGTCTTAACTAGTTCCGGTCTGCCGGAACTAGTTCTTCCTGGATGCTTTGCTTCCAGACGTGTTGAGACTTCCCGGGGTGGGGCAAAATCTATGCCCCCTCCGGTGACAATGATGAGGTCTGCTTCCCACTTAGGCCGCTGCCCTGCCCTCTGCACTTGGGGAAGGGCCCTGAGTAGTAATTTGCTTCCCAAACAGAGCTGGGCCTGGAAGCCTAGGGTCCGGGAGAAGGCACATGATGCATGACCCCGTAGTTATGGGGCATGGTTGCATTCTGCTCCACGTCTGCCGGTGAGAGTCAGGACAACTGCCTCTGGGCCACAGCAAGGAACTGCAGAAAAGAATTTAATCTGTTTGGACCTGACATTAAATTAGAACCAGTTTTTATCTAAGTGGACTGCAAAGCCTGCCATACTGCCGAGCTCGTGCCGGGGTTGTGTGCAAGTCCTGTCAGCTGTGCGTCCCTGGTTGGCTGGGACTAAGCTCAGCACTACACCCGGCACTCAGAGGGACTTAGAAGGTGCTGAGTGAGGAGACTGTGGACACTGGGGCCTTCACACTTGTGCCCATTCTGAGGCCACAGGCAGCGGATTTCCCACCTTTGAACGCTTCCCGTGCTCTTGGGGGAACAGCAGTAGCTGTTCTTCCTTCCAGAAAGGAGGAAAAAGATGTCACTCAGCCGATATTTACCTTACAGTGTGTCGCGTTGGTTTGGCTTCTAAGGAAAGGCTGACAGAGCACTGATTCAGGAAAGGTTGTTGTTAAGTATCTTTTGAAAATCACAGGTGGGGCGAGGCTGTTGTACAGTTACCGGGGCCCTGAGATAACACTGCCCATGGTAGAGTGTGAGCCTGCAGCGTGTGTGGTGTGTGTCAGCGAGCAGGGCTAAGGGGACCGAAGGCCGGCTCTGCCTGCCCCAGAGGGTGTGGCCAGCGTCCTGGGGGCATGTCCACTAAGTGTGCCTGTGTCTCACGATGATACAAGTTGTGTAACTGAAATTCTGTGACAGTGACTTGTGCTGAGCAGAGGCGATGCTCCTATTATTTCAAATCGGTTTGGAGCACAAAAAGATTTGGCTGACAGTGTGTGACTCAGGTTAGGGCCGAGCTGGAGCACACAGGGCCCTCAAGGTGGTCCATGCAGGGCTGCAGGCCCCGGCCTTTATGCCACTGCCACTGGTCGTGGGCTGTACGGGAGCCGGGCAGGGCCTCCCCCTAGGGAGCTCTTTCCAACTGAGACTGAGCTGGAGGGAGCCGGCAGCCGGGGGTGTGTCCTGCCCGTGGTCAGCACTACATGGTGCTGTCACTCCGAGTCCACTGCTCATGAGGCTTTCTCCAGACCTACCTCCTTGTCTCATTGGCTTCTTTCTGAACAGTAGTTTACAGTGGGACTCAAACAGAGCCAGGTTCTCCTGTGTAGAGTCCTTTCTCTGCAACCTCGGGCCAGGATGCAGTGTGACACTGATCTCAAAATGTGTCCCTTTGGGGCCTGTGGCGACCCCCACCCGCTGCCATTTTGGAGCTGCGTGGGCCCTCACTTTGCCCTCGATTATCTTTCCGGTGGGGCTGACGGGTGGTACTTTGGAGGCTGCTGCTCCAGGCCGCAGGCCACAACGCATCCATGGAATCGCTGCTCGTGTTGTTTGCCACGCATCTTTCAGGAAATCTGGTGATCGAGAGTCCAGGCTTAACTCCCACTCCCTGGGCCTTCCACCAGGAAACCAGCATGTCCCTGGGCCGCTGCACTGCAGATGCCGCTGGATGCCTCGACCACCTACGCTGGCCCCTCCAGCGGTCCCTGTGGCCTTTGCCATCTAGCATCCGTGACTGCCGCCTCTCCCGGTTGCCCTGCACTGGCTCCGGCCACCGCTGCTCAGCTGCGAGCTGTGCTAACCTCTCTTCCCTCCTTCCCCCCAGGTTGGAAAGCTCATCCAAGAGGCAGCTGGGAGGAGTAACTTGAAGAGAGTAACTCTGGAACTTGGAGGCAAAAGTCCCAATATTATCTTTGCAGACGCAGATCGTAAGTGAGCCACAGATCTCGTGTGCGTCCCAGCACGCCACTCCTGGCTGGGGTGTTTGCTTGTTTGCCTGTTTGTTTGCTTAGATAAGGTCTCACTATATAGGGAAGTCTGACCTTGAACTCACTATGGAGTCCAACCTGACCTTGAACTTACAGAGTTCCTCCTGTCTCAGCCTCCCAGTGCTGGGATTACAGGTGTGCACCGCCACTCTGGGTTTCAGTGGCTGGCAGGGCATGTCCAGATTCCAGGGCCGGCACGGCATGCAGTACTAGGGATTGAACTCCGGTCCTTGCCCTCGCCAGCAGGCGCTTAGCTATCTTCCCAGCCCTGCCTCAGCCTCTTGAGCACTCGTGTGTCTCACTCTTGATCAGATTATCTTTGATAATAAGGGCAATCAAGACATCTTTCTGAGAGAAAACAACCTACTGTTGAGGAAGGGGCCTCTAGACGCTGGTGGGCCACTTTGGCTCTGCGACACTGCAGAGCCAGACAGCAGAAGTCAAGCCTCAGGCAGCAGACGCAGACCCTGTGGCTAGGCTCACGAAGGCTAGATTCTTAGTGGGGCTGCTAGCGCTAGGTCGCTATACACACTTCCCACCCACCAGCCTGGCCACCATTTCCACACACCCAGCCGCCCCAGCCCTGCCTGCCACTCACAGAACCACCGGTGAGGACAGAGCACACCCAGGCCCCTCTGTGGGATGGCCCTCGCCTGGAGGACTTCGTGGAAGCTCAGGGCAGTACCCTAGGAAGCCCACATCTGCAGCAGGGAGGCCGCCTGCTCTGTGCTGGGCAGGTGTGGCTTTCGGCTTTGGAAAGCTCTTCAGGGATGAAATTCCAAGATCCCATCCAGTCGTGCGTGCCTTCTCACATCCTCCTCCCAGTAGAGCTGCTTTCCCAGCTCGGCCAAAGCAGAGGTCGGAAGACAGAAAGCAGATGGCTCGAATCGAGGCCCCAGCATGGATCTGCAGAGCTCGGCCTTGGCCTCACACTGCTTGTCAAGGTCGGGTCTCCTGAGCCCGGTCTCTGAGAGTAGCAGGCACCGCACTGCCTCCTGCCCAGGCTCTGACGCACCCAGCAGCCGAGCCGCGGCGGCACAGCCCTCGCTGGCAGTGATGACTTAAGTGTAGGCTGTAAGAGGCGAGCAGGAAAACGATGCCACTGCTCTTGTACGATTCCGTCTGCACACAGGCTAAGTGCAGTCTGCACAGACGCACGGCCTAACGACCAAAGCACTCCTGAGCCCACAGGAACCCCAGGTTAGGGCTGTACATCAGCGGCCACAGGCCGGGCATACCTAGATATGTGCTGACCTGTCTAAACAATACACCAGGGCAAAACCCAACATTGTACATTAATAAATATATTGATTTCCATTTTGTTTTTAAATTGGAAAGCTCTGGCGAGCTGTCAGCTCATATTCCTGAGGGCAGAGAGCCAACGCCGGGGCTTCCCTTCTTGCGCTCCCCGCCCCTCCCGGTGCCTGGTCACCTGGCGGGGGGTGAGCCATTACCTGGCTGGTTGCTCTGCAGAGTGGCACTGAGTCCATCTCGCTGTTTATAGCACAAGAAAGGGACTCGAGGAAGTGGAATGAGCCCCATTTGCATCGCAAATAATGTCAGGGTCTGCTAGATCTAGACCTGAGCCGGGAGCTGTCTGCTGCTGCTGCGCCCCAGGGTGACAACTGGCGACACCTGGGCTGCGGGCAGGGAAGCAGCGCCGGGCTGGTGGACACGGCCATCTCCTTTTGCAGTGGACTACGCCGTGGAGCAGGCGCACCAGGGCGTGTTCTTCAACCAGGGCCAGTGCTGCACGGCCGGCTCGCGCATCTTCGTGGAGGAGCCGGTCTACGAGGAGTTCGTGCGGAGGAGCGTGGAGCGCGCCAAGCGGCGCATCGTGGGGAGTCCCTTCGACCCCACCACTGAGCAGGGCCCGCAGGTAGGCAGGGCCCTGCACCCTTCTGCCTCCGCGTCTCTGGCCCACAAGGTCTCGGGCGCCTCCTCCCCGCCTACCCGCTTCCTTCTGGGCCAGGGACACCACCCTCTTCTTAGGCTTCCTCTCATCTCCGAGCCGCCGGGAGTCCAGGGCTGAGTAGGGCTGCTTTGAGTTTATGGGCGTGACCTGGCGTCTGAGAGACAGATCTTGACCCTGGAACCCAGGCCTGTCCTCACCACGGGTGGCACCAGAGGCGGGGGACCTCCTGGTCGCTCTGCGTTTCTCCACGCCGCCCTGGCCGGAGGAGAGTCTGCGCTGTGCGTGTGCAGCGCGGGGCTGCCGACCTCCCTTAGCTCGGGGTTCTCCACTCACTGCGGCAGGGCCTCTCCTCTCAGGGCCCCCCGCAGCAGTGGCGATGCACTTCCAAGTGAAACTGGGAGTCCCAGTGTCTGTAAAGGGGAGTGAGAGCCGGCCTGACCGTCCCCCGGCGTGCGTCTTCCTCCGCAGGAAGGATGTTCTAGGCGCTCACTCGTGGGCTGAGAGTGGGCTTCTGTGTTAGTTACTGTAATAACTGAACTAAAGATAGTTCTTGGTTTGGGGCAGGGGAGACACTGTCTTTACATTTTGTACTAGGAAGCTGGTCCTCCCTCTGCAAGCTTAATTATCTCTAAAGCAATCACTTTAAAAATAAACCGCGTGGATTTGGTGTGTGACGCTCTCAAATCAGGACTGTGATAGCTGATGCACTTTCCCATCACAACTTGCTAGATTACTCATTCACATATAGAAGTCGGAGTTTCCTCTTATAAGCTGTGAGTGATAAATTAGCCAGTGTCCCCATCACTCGGAAATGTCCCCTAAAATTTCACCTGGCGCTTCAGATTAGCAGCAGCCACCAGGGAAGTGTCCTCACCGGGAGCCTCCGTGCACATCAAGGCAAACTGGAGAGTTGCCGTCTTCACAGCTGACCCATGATCAGTAACAGCTTCCTAAGATGTGACTGTGGTGAATTGCGACTATATAGTAAAATTTAAAAACACAGTCCTAACGCAGAGGGTGCTGAGAGCGCGTGCGTGTCCGTCTGCAGCGGGTGGCTGCTTGCTGCCTCTCCTGTGGCGTCATTCCTCCTATAGATCGACAAGAAGCAGTATAACCGGGTCCTGGAGCTCATCCAGAGCGGCGTGGCCGAGGGCGCCAAGCTGGAGTGTGGCGGCAAAGGCCTGGGCCGGAAGGGCTTTTTCATTGAACCCACCGTGTTTTCCAACGTCACGGACGACATGAGGATTGCCAAGGAGGAGGTACCACATACCGCATTCTGACAGAAGCTGCGACTTTCTCGGGGTGGTTTCCAGAGCGAGTCTAGCAGACCACGTCAGGATTTTAGCTCTGAGTATTTTACACGCGTTCATTCCGTGAGAGCAGTAACTACGGCTATAGCTAGGGAGGCCCAGTTTCAAGGACAAAGTTAAACCCAAACCCAGCCAGCTACTTGGAGACCGGGGGTGGGGGTG
>NDGM010023529.1:0-11309 GCA_002564305.1 Octomys mimax | reverse complement strand
ACGAGCAACAGCCACAGGAAGAACTCCCACGGGGAGACTCTGAGACCGCGAGGAGAGAAAGCACAGAGGTGGAAATCTCTCTCCTGACCAAGAAATGGCTTTCCAGGAGTAATGGGATTGCCTTTTCTTTAGAGGAGGAAAGCGTTGTGGCTTATATCTGTATGTCTCCCCAAAGCCTCGTGAGAGCACAGGCAGGGCTTAGGGCAGGTCTCGGGATGCTGGGTGCTGCTCACCGGCACCTCAGCGCTGAGCTCCACGGGCTGCTGGCTGGAGGCCGGGCCCCTCAGAAGAACAGGTGCGCGCCTGCGGTATAGAAGGGTGCATCCCTCTTCCCTACCCTCTCCTTCACTCTCAGCTTCTTGGACATCATCCCCCAAGCAGCTTCTCCTCCTCTCGCCCCCTCTGCCATGACATCTTCTGCCTTACAGTCAGCTGACCATGAATTGTAAAGTTGAGCCAAAATAAACCTTTCCTCTTTTAAACTGCAGGTGTTGAGTGTTTGTCCCAGTGATAGAAAGAGACTATGGGAAACAGAGTCAGAAAAGGTCACCGGGATGGCTTTCACCAGGAAGGTTCTGTGGAGAGCTGCGTGCCCAAGGCAGGGTAGGTACACTGAAGAGCGCAGGCGGATCTGGCCCAAGTGGACTCTTCCTTTAAGGAGATTCTTAGGAAAGAAAAGACAAAGATAGAAGGGTGGAGACTGCATAGGATGCAGGGGAGGGGGCTCTCCAAGATGTGAGCATGCTTACATACTGAGGAGAAAGGAGGAGCAGACATCAGGCAGAGCTGGGAGAGTGGGGACAATGACAACTGATGAGGGGAAGCCCCTGAGGGAACAGGAGGGAACTGCAGGTCTGAACCTGGAGAACAAGTCCCCAATGTAGTCCCTTTTAAAGCAGCCTATACCCAACTTCAATGGAAACGCCAGTCCCAGTCGCCACTGGAGCTCTCCCACATCCTAAGTCTCGTCCAAGAAGCTTCACCAAGAGTGAAAACCTGAATGTCCCTCCAGCTGCTAGCTGTAGTGGTCATCAGAGATTGCTCATCCTTTAAGGCCAAGGGGCCTGATCTGCTGTGGGAGACTCGGACCCCACGCACCTCTGGAGGCAGCATCTACAGGTTTATCACATCAGCCACCCAGCATTCCACAAGCTGCTACTGGAGTCCCTGCTGTTGCAGGAATCCCCTTCTGCTCCCCCAGCCTTACCACACTCAGAAAATCCCTCCAGTCTTACCCGTGGCAGCCTGTGGCACTTGCTACTCCCTCAAGCTCCCTCTCCTTTCTAAAAGAGAAGGTAACAGGAGTAGGTGAAAGTGACAGCTATGTGTCCCTCAGAAATAAAAGCATGGAGCCAAGCTCCTCCACAGGGCGATGTTCTGCACGGGTCCAGGTGAAGACCTGGAGGCCATAGCAGTGCCCCAGAATTCCAGCTGGAGGCCTAGAGTGCAGGACAATGTCTTATGCAGGCCTCCTTCATGGATCTGTGCTGGGAAGGCCCCAAGGTCAGCGGTAGGAGCTAGAAAGTCTATGCCAGGGGGATGAAGGGTCTGTGCTGGCAGGGATCTGCACTGCAGCCAGGAGGTGATGCTCAGAGTAAGAGCTGGGCTCCCCTGAGAAGCCCTGCAACCGTGTCCTCAGCCACAGTGATGTCCTGAGCTCCTCCAGTGACAAGGACAGCTGAGCTCCCATCAGGAAAGCCAACACAGCAAGCTCCTTCAGGAGACTGAGCAGTGCACCATCTTCCCTCCGGAGCCAGGAAGCGATGCTCAAGAGGAGGACCAGAGCTCCCCCAAAGTGAATCATAGCCATCCTCAGGGACAGTGAGGTCCTGAGCTCCTCCTCCAAGGAGAACAGCCAAGTTCATCAGGAAAGCCAGCATGACAAGGTCCTCCAGCAGAACAGCCCGAGAGCACCAGCAGCGTCCGACAGCTCGCATCAGCTTCTTCAGCTCTGCCTCTTCTGCCGCCACCAACAATCCTCAGGTGGGCCTCCCACACCGGGCCACATCCCGCTACACTCAGTTCAGCTGCGCGTTACAAGCTGACCACCGGCTGGCAATCCTCTGCAGTCATGTCAAGCATTTACCACAGGTATCTTGTCACAAGAATAGCACAGCTGGTAAATAACAGTGTAGTGCTACCTCAGGGTCCCGCTGTCACTTGGATTTATTTGCTGTACATCTTTAGTTATACCTGATGACAGCCCCAGTCAGCTGTAATTTGTGGGTTTTACCTAGAAATAAATTAGGTCTTTGAGTGAGCTGTTCCTTCTGAAGACTCCGTGATATGCTTCCAACCTGCAGTGAGGACATGACTCAATTTTGGAAAGCAAAGTTAACAGTTCTCTCCAGACGCAAAGACAAAGGCCACCAAAAGGCTGCACGCGTTTCAACAAAAGCAGCGTGCAAGGCCTACAACTCTCCCTGCTAGAGATTCTGGGATCTCTGAGTTGACCTGTGTTAGAAAGGACTGAAAATGAAATACTGTTGAGCGAAATCGAGGAGGTGGTAACTCAGAGAGGACTCCCGCTCCTTTCCTCGCCTTCCCAGTGCACAACACACCAGGGGAGGGAAGCCGGAGTGCCGGGCAGGGCTGTGGCACTGCTGGTGGCAGCGGTGCCTCCCAGGTAGCCACCCGAGCAGTGAAGCCCACGCTCTGACTAACAGCTACTGAAATCAGACTAAGCACATGAGCTAGAACTCTCCCTTCCTCAATGGCTTGCCTGCACAGAGAACGCACAGGGGCCGCGCGGCCTTCTGGGTCTAGACGGTACGCTCCCCATCAGGTGGCATCTCATTGCTAAAATAAATGTTTAATCATTGTTGAATAAATGCACTCTTGCTGTTAGTTCTCCTAAGACCTATTACATAGCACTGACACGTGAGAAACAGCTTCCTCACACAAATCAGTGCCTGGAATCAGAAGTATCTGGCCCACCCGCATATGCGTGGAAGCACAGCGTGGTTTCTGTCCATTTAGCATATCTCGCCTGATCAGACTCCCACAGGCCCCTGCTTCTCGGGAGGACCCAAGCCACAAGGACTCCCAAAATAACTGCTGCACTGGGGAGGTGGAGGTGTGCAGAACATTTAAACGTACTCTCCAAATTTTCTCCAAAAAATCAATATATCCTTTTCTTTACACAATCATAATTGGACAACTTAAGCATTCTTGTTAATTCAGAATGGTCTTGAGATTCTATCTGCTGCTAAAGGGAAAAAAAGGGGCCAGCTAGATAGTTCAGCAGATTAAAGCACCTGCTTAGGCAGGTGCAGGGACTGGGGTTCAAGCCCCTCCGCAGTGTGCCATGCCAGCTCCACCACCAGGGCAAGCGGAGATGGCACCTGAGACAGCACGGTGGCATGGTGCGTGTAATCCCAGCGCTTGGGAGGCTGAAAACAGGAGAATCACTGTGAGTCTGATCTGTGTAGCAAGACCCTGTAGGCTCTGTACTAAATACATAAAAAATAAAAATCAAAAATAAAGGAAAAGAAGACTTCTCCAAGGAAAGGCAATTCCAGGCCCAGATCCAGAAGCCTGCCAGACATGCCTATCACCAGTCACCTCCTCAGAAAGCAAGAAGACTGAGGCTGTCGCTAAACACCCTGAATTCAATGTGACTGGAGCCACACCTCACACTGGTCCAATCGGGGTGAGCTGAGTGTCAACAGGAACAGCACCAGTGGACTGAAGCACACTAAATGTGTTTCGATCTGTGGGTTCATAATAACACTGCTTATGACACCTTGTTGGTAGCCATTGGAAGGGCTAGTGAATTATTCTGAACACAGAAAAATAAAGGAAAAAATCAATATTTTATGCTGCTTTTTCTACATAGAATATACTACTAATAAGCAAGCAATAAGTTTCTCTGATAGAAGTAGCCTAATAAATGAATGAACAGTGACTGGCAAAGTTTATAACATTACTTCACAATTCCTAACTAACGAATGCACATGAATGACCATCAGTGCTTGCTAAATTCACAAAAAGATTAGTTATCAAAGGTTAAAAATCTCTTGATGGAAGAACAAATTTAGGAAGCTGCTTTGCTAAAAACCTTTCTCCAGAGCCTACAACCGAATTCCTAGAAGCCAAGAGTATTGGGGTACAATGCTCAACCATGGGGTGCTCTGCACCGTGACCTGCCTCCACCAAACTGCAAGAAGACAGAGAGAAAAGTGACAGATTGTGCCCTGAGAGAGCGCTCGGCTCTCCCCCAGAGCAGAGGCTGCTGATCCCCCCACCCCGATTCTCACAGACCTAGGAGTGAACCTGGCCAGCTAGCCCCAAATCCCACAGTGCTCCCAGGACATGAGCTAGCGCGGTGCCCTCCTCCCCTCTCTCCTCTCCCCTTTTCCCTCCCCTCCCTTTTCTCCTCCCTTCCTCTCCCCTCTTCTCCCCTCTTCTCTCCTCAAATATAAACATCAAACCTAAAAGCAGATTAAAATTATAGAAAACAAATAGAATTGAGAGCCAGAAATTAATTGAGACTGGCCTGAAGGGGAAAGAGGAAGACAGCAAGCAGGAGAGCTCTAGATTGGATGCGAGGGGCAGGACGGACATCACTGATGCTGGCTGGTTTCACATCCCCTTTCTTGGGAGCTGCTGCTTCTCCTACCCAAAGTTCTGCACCCCCTATCTTGCAAGGATGGGCAGTGGCAGGTCTGCGACTATCATGGCCCTAGCCAATTAACTACAGTGCTGCATCACGTGGCTGACCCAGAGGTGGGCACGAACCCATGCAGGGATGTCAGAGGTCTCTCATTTTTCTGTTTGAACCTGGAGAACTGCTGCCCTTTTCCTGCAAGGATGCAGAATACCCTTGCAGCCATCTCTCCCAAAATGTGCGTGAGGCAGTCCGTTAGAATGTGAGGTGGCCCACAGAACATGGGGCGGTCTGTTAGAACATGAGCCAAAGCATTGAAAGAAGAGCTTACAGCTCAGAAATGGGGGAGGGCAGCAACAGGCCGCACGGGTCCTGCTCAGCCCTAGATCTGGTCTTGTCTAGAGAGCCCTCTCCTTGGCCCTACCGGTCACAAGTGCCAGCTCATTCTTTTATTTTAGGTGTTTACTGTCACTTGCTACCCAGGATTTCACTACTGTAGCCTGTAGGACAGGTGTGAGTGACTCACAGGGCACCACTTGCCCTGTTACTTAAGCCTCCACTTATTCATTCTTCCCAACTTGCCACGCCCAGTCTTTCAAGCCCCATGGGCTCCTGCTGTCCCTGGCACAAAGAGTGAATAGTCTCATTGTGAATTGTTCTATCTTGGATGTGGTATCTTATAACCAAAGTCCTACATGTCCACTGTTCAGCATCATGCTGGCTGGAATGAAGTGGATAGTGTCTTGGAAAGTAAAATTCACTTTCAACAGATTTAAATTACCATTTTAGAAAGGTGTGATAGAGGAAGACCTTAAGGCAAGAATGAGAAGAACTTATCCTAGGTCCAGAACCTCTGAGGTTTTGGTCTCACTCGGTTTTTAATGGCATGCTTATTTTGCACCATGCGCCATTTTAAACACTTTAGTATATTAAATTAATCTTCAACAACTTACCATAACAACTATGTAGGGCCAGGGAGATAGCTCAACAGCATAAGTGCCTGCCTGGAAAGCACAAGGTTCTAAGTTCAATCCCTGGTACCAAAAAACAACAACAACAAAAACCCTAGGTAATATTGTATAACCATTTTAAAATTAAATAACCTGAGGCTCAGATAGTTTAACATACACAGTAGGTTCTTTCCCACTGGTAACTAAACTGGGGGAGGAACAGTGTTTGTATACTTCAAACAGGAGGACTTATAATAAGTTCTTATACACAAAATACAAATTATTCCATAGGCTATGTGCTGGAGAAGAGGCAGAGTATGAGGTTAGCAGTAAGAAAAATTGGCGCTAAATTCTAAGCCTCAGTTCCTTCCTATGAAAAGTTTACACCTTTCTCTTGCATCTGTTGTGTGGATTAAATGAAACAACATACCACGCAGCTAGAAAAACCTGGAAGACCATCCCTCCTCCTACAAACAAATGGGACTAACAGACTGTCATCCGTAGATGCTTAATATGCAAGAAACATCTGAGATTATCCTAGGACAGGGATATGTCACCAAAGAGGTAAGCTAGCTGCAATCTGATCGCCATGGTCTTACGATTTTTACCTTGCGGAGAAATCATAAAAGGGGTCAGAACACACACTTCCTTTCTAGGCGCTGCTCATCCATCCGCCACCACAGAGGCTGGCATCCTGTGTGCTTACGAACCCTTTAGGTCACAGCTGCCACCAGCAGAGCATTTCAGGGCTGCAGCTGGAACTGCAGAGACAACTAAACACGGTGGCTGCAGCAAGGGCTGGGCTCAGCAAAGCTGGCACCGGAGCAGCCTCCGGCTGTGAGAGGACAGCAGCGCGCGTGGGGGTGAGGCTCGGGTGTGCCTCTCCCCAGGACCCGGTCGTTTGCATCTCCTTAAATTAATACGAGGAAGAGTTCTGATCTAAACACGCAGTGTTAGACAAATGGCCCGGCTCTCCCGCCCACAAAGCCTTACAAAGTTAGAGGAATGGAAACGAAGCCCGCAGGGGTAGTGCCCTCCTGCTCAAGACTGGGAGAGCCAGCTGATCCCGAGGCTGAAAAGGCGTCTCAGCTCCAAGCCAAGGAGCCGAATCCGGCACAGAACCTCAGCAAAGGGATGCGCTGTGAGCTGTGCTGTGAGCTGACTGGGAAGACACCAGCCAGGATGCGCACCTCTGGGCCAGGGGTTTCCCCAGGCCATAGCCGCAGAGTGGGAGAAGTGGGCCAGCGGGTGGGAAGCAGGGTGCGCAGTGTGCGCCACGCGCAAATCCTCTCTGCACAGCTAATTCCTGCCAGGCTGCAGCGTGAACCTGCCCGGGCTCTGCGAGGCGCGAACCTGCCCAGGCCCTGCCAGGCTGCGGAGAAAAGGCAGCACCCGGCCTTGCGTCCTGCGAGCCTGCTCGTCTACAGTCATGACAACCTCAGACGTGGGGGGGGGGGGGGTAAGAGCCAGCAGATACACGCTCTGCTTCCACGACCCAAGTGGCTTTGTCTCCTCAGTCATTTGGGACGACCAAGTGCTAGCTTCCACGCAGGAGGACACCGCAGGAACGTGCCTCTGTACTGACGCTTTACCGCGCCAGAGAGAGACATCCCGGCTTCCTCGGACCCCAGCACCGGGCTGAAAAAGTGCCAGGCGGACCTAGAGCGAAGGTTCAGAGGGTTATCAAATGGAATGGTTAATTTTTACAAATGGGTTAAATATGTTTGGGCCAGCAGAGGGCAATGTAGGCCCCATAAAACTAAGGAAAATACGAGGAAGAACAATGCGGCGAAGGGCAAAAACGTGAAGACAGCGCATAACATCAAATGGCATCAACACGATGGCGCGTGGGTGCGCCAGGCTAGGTCTCCGCAGGCTCAGGGACCAGCTTCCTCCTCTCAATATCCTCCACATGAGGAATTTAGATCTTGATGTGCCTAAGAAGAAAAATCTAGAAAAAAAGCTCCTGTCAGGGGCTGACGTGGCACTCTGCAGTGCCTTTCGCTGCCTCTGTAGAGGCCCGCGCATCACCAAACGCGAGGAGGCTGGCTCCTCCTCTCCCCTTCACGGCTGGGACGGTCCTCCTGGCTCTCCCCCGCACCGTTGAGCTGGTCCTTCCTCTGTGGTGCTCACAGGGCAAGCAATCCCTACGCCCGCCTGAGCCAGGGTTCCTCAGAACGAGGCTCGGGACAGCACCCACACATGAACTACGGGGGCAGGGGCAGGGACGCGTGTGAGACCTCCAGATCCTGCGCCCCTATTAGGCATCCCGCTCGGCCTCTCTAACGTTAGGACCCAATGCCCTTCGTGATCCTGAACAGAAGCATGTGACCCAGGGATCTAAATAAGGAACGCGAGCACTCTGCCAGCAGCCACTTGTGGGAAGCTCTGCCCGCTTTACACAGCCCTATCTGCAGTTCCCTTGAAAGACACGGAGTGGGCACTAAATCCTCAAGGAATGGCCAGGAAGGCGGTGGGGATCCCAAGTCAGCCCAGCTCACACCAAGCTACCTCTGGTCACCAGTAGAGGCTGCAAAAACACTGGGCGTCCTGGATTTGTAAGGCCACATGTTACAGAATCCTGTAAGCTACCTCTGGTCACCAGTAGAGGCTGCAAAAACACTGGACGTCCTGGATTTGTAAGGCCACATGTTACAGAATCCATCACTGAGCTTCAGTAAGCTAAACAAGCAGAGGAAAATGTAGGTAAGAGAAGCCTGTGAGCCTCTTTAAGCATTCACATGCAAACAAGCATGTCGCAGACTCCCCCAGGGTGAGCCCCAGGGAGGCACTCCCGCAGGGAGCTGCAGCAGCCCCCAGGGAAGGGTGGCAACTGGACTGTAGAACTCTACAAATAAAGCCTGGATCCTCTGTATCACTCTCCCAAGGCAACTGCACTCACTGTAGGGCACAACTACTTGGGGAAAGGAACTAGATAATGCATCTGTGGTTCCTCATCACGCTGACCAGCACAGGCAGGGCAAATGCCAGGCACCAGCTGGCTCTTCCTAAGGAAGCACTGCTCCAAATGCGGCCCAAGGCCTGGCACCCTAGTTACGAAAGGTGCTTGACAGACATGTAACTTCTCAGACGCCACTCCAGACCCAGACAGCAAACACCTGCGATGGGCCCAGGGAGCTGCTCTGCAGCACCTCAGCGTTTCAGGTGCACTGCATGATCTTTTGCTAAACCTTAATGCAAAGTACAGCTTCTTAGGCCCCCATTTGGGCAACTCTGACTCACACTAAGTGGGACAGATCCTTGAAACTTGGTTTGTAGCACTACTCCCAGGTGACTCACCATCACTTAGGTTCGGGAGACACTAGGTCAGCGACGACGGCAAGCCTTGGAGCTGTCAATGCCACGGACAGCGCCCTGCAGTGCCGGCACCACGCGCTCACCCCCACTGCTCTGGGGCTTCCCCAGTCTCTCATCTCCAAGTCCTAATGGAGGCGGGTGTGCTCTTAAGAGATGGGAATAAGAATCTCTGGTAGAGGGTTTAGTTTTTTTATTTTTAATGTATTTGGTACAGAGTCTCAGCTTGGACTCATAGTGATCCGTTTTCGGCCTCCCCAGTGCTGGGATTACAGGTGTGTGCCACCATGTCCAGACTCGGTCGCTGGCTCAGCACACCTGGGGGCAGGGCCGGTGGGGCATGTGGTGCTGGGGATCAAACCCTGGTCTCTACACTTGCCTAAGCGGGTGCTTAGTTCCCTGAGCTATCTTACTAGCTCTTGGTAGAGGTTTTTAGAAATGGATATTCTGGCCTTTCCTCACTCTTGAAAATCTCTGCTTTGCAAACAAGTGGTAATGCAATGCTACCCTTCATCCTTTTATTTCCAAAGTCTACCTGTTCAACCCTTCAAGAAGCTCAACCACAAATGGAAGGACCCTCTCACTAAGGTACTTGTGTTAACTGAGTGACACTCGGGGGCTTGACCTTTGGTTAGCATTCTGTGGCCCTTACAAATACCTTTGCTCTTTTCTTTGACAGTTCCTTTAACCTAAAGGTTCACAAAAGGTCCTCAATAGCTGCGCTTGGAACGCGCAGGATGGTCTCCGTGGGTCATCACCAGAGTTCCTGATGCGGCCCCCACTGCCTCGCTCTTCAGCATGAAGTCCTTCCTTCCAAATTTCCCACGTGGGACTGAAGGCAGTCCACTTGCTAAGCAGTAGCTCCTGATCTGCTAATGAAATCCGGTGTCTACATGATGGGGATGCTCAAAGCTATCTGGAAAGTCCAGCTGTTAGGTAGTGCTAATTCCCTATAGGATGCATGCAGCGTAGGTCTGGCACACTCAGCATGCCCAGCACCAGGGAAGTTTTCATTCTGGGTCATGTCATTCTCATTCTCTGTTTTTTTGCAGTGAAAATAAACTAGGGAGAAAACCACTATTTTCCCAGAGTTTTCACTGTAAGGCCTTGGAAAAACAGGTGATTGTAATTTTAATTGTTTAATTCAGTTCCATGTCCCTTTCTACTTCATACAGTTTATTCTGCGACTAGACTTTGAAGAAAAAGTTTTCAGGTAAGTTGAACTTCCAGGTGGTTGATGAAGTTGCCTGTCTTTTCCATAAGATTTTTTAAAAATGTATTGTTTCAATAAAAATAAGGGTTCCATCAGTTGCAAATCTGGTATCAGTAATGATGTGCAGAACACTCCCTTAAATGTTTGTCCTCAAATCTGGGCTCATGGCACCTCTGCATCGCCTGACACCAGCTCACGACGACATGGCCCTATCGTGCAGGGTCTTGCCGCTGTGGGCGCCTGTGGGCGCTATGGGGCTGATGTCAGACTAGGCCAGCTGACATGAACAGATCACACTGCAGACGAGGGATGCTTTGCTGGCTCCTACAGTTGTCTCTGTATCTCTTTCTAGGCCCACGAATGATGCTGTAGACCATCTATTTTATTTGTACATCAATAATCCAGCTTTATTACTTGAACTTTATCTACAAAAATAAATCCTTTGTTTGCAGAAAAATATCATTTCCCCTTTCAACATGTTATATGTATTTTTAGGGAAGGGTCTACTGGGTCTCACTACTAGATCAGACTTGTAATGGTCTGCCTCCCAAGAGCTAGGATTACAGGCACACGCCACCCCACCCAGTCTCAACTGCTATCTCAGCAAGCCCTGGGGGCAGGGCCCACATGACAGGCAAGGGAACCGAACCCCTGACACCTGTACCTGCTTGCAGGCGCTTTAATCTGCTGAGCTAGTTGGCCATCCCTTGCACGTGTTATATGATTAGGCTTGAAAACTAAATTTGTAAATTTTTAAACAGAAAAAAGGTTTCCTGAGATTCAGGCTGAAACGGCAGTCAGCTTTGGAGTAGGTAGATCCAAGAAGAAGTAGTATTTTTACGGGATTGACTTTTCTGATCCATGAGCAGAACTGTGTCTTTACTGACCAAGGCCGACATTTTTCTCGAGCATGTTTTATTATTTTCTATGTGAAGCCCATGCTCAACCTTACCAGATTATTGTCTGAAAGTTTGACTTTTTGATGATCCTGCAATATCATTTAAAACTGCATTATTCTAATTAGCACACAGAAATAAACCAAGTCTTGTGTATGCATCTTATTTCCAGTAGTCCTATTCAATTCACTTATGAACCCCAACAGTGCAGATTCTCCGGGATTATGCGCATACACAGTATCATCGATGTTTTAAAATGACAAAGAGGGGGCTGGCGAGATGGCTCAGTGGTCTAAAGCACCTACTTAGAACAAGCTTAGCAAAGC
>NDGM010023205.1:0-10291 GCA_002564305.1 Octomys mimax | reverse complement strand
GAGAGAGAGAGAGAGAGAGAGAGAGAGAGAGAGAGAGAGAGAGAATGAGCAAGTGCATGAACGGCTGAGGTGCCACGGCCTCCCTCGCCTCCTTGTGGAGTCTGTACATCATGTTAGCATCAACGGCTTAAACAGTTTGTTTTCCTGACAAATGGCCCAAATGCTGGAATGAAAGTATAGTGACATTACTCTACAAATGGAGTCATGCTCTACAATAGAACAGAATTAGTCTCCCTGATTTTCTTTTTCATTTTGGAGCCTGGCTGATTCCTGGTCTTTTTAAGTCCTTTGCAAAATATATACAATCCAATTCCTTTTCAGATCTCCATAGATACCTATGTGTCTGAGTAAATGATAAAATACAGGCTCCCGGGAGGCAGGCTGACACCCGCGCTATTTGCAAGGCAGTGGGAAACCCCGCCACACCAAGGACCACTGAGCGTGCGCAGGGAGCCACCGCCATTCCCTTCCAGCAGAGCTCACGAGATGTCCAGGTGGAGTGGCACCTGCTGAGGCTCACATACCTCATACTGGTTCAGAAACATGTGCAGCTGCTGGACACTGATACGCAGGTCAGTCTCATTGAACTCGTATGGAATATTCCAGCCCAGGGGGCCAAATTTCCGCCTCTCTTGGACCAAAGCATGAAAGAAGCACAGGCCGTAGAGCAATTTCTTGAATTCTTCCTGCAATGAGAAAATGTGGGATTGTTCTACTGTTGTGGTCTGTGTATAGACTACTGTGGATGCAGATGCTGCAAAGCCACAAGCACTCGGGGTGGCTCCTCGAGTTTGTGGTGGATTATTGTAGGTGCAGATGCTGCACCTGCCCTGGGACAGGTAATTGCATTACAATGTAAACCCAGATTATGAATAAAGGGTGAGACAAAGACAGACAGCAGGAAACAGGGCCAGGGTCCTTTGCAAATGGGAGGAGGGCCAAGGGGGCAGCGGGAGAGACACAGAAGGGATTCAGCTGTGCTCTGCACACCTACAGCTCCCACGATGAAAGTGATCTTTATGGAGTACAAACACAGACTTTAACATTTAATACAAATGTTAAAGTAAGAAGAAAAATTACAAACTCTAATGTGTAGTCCTGGCTCACCTTAAAGAAAATTCAAGAGCTCACTTCGTCACTAGACATCCCTGAGACACATGCGGACAGCACCACAGGACACCCTCGGACAGCGCAGCTGCTGCGCAGGAAACCCACCTGTCCCACTGCCAGGGAGATGGGGTCGTGGGGCCACCTCCCAAGCCCCTGCTGGTGAGACAGAGTTAATGGGCCACTCGGAGGGTGGCACATATTCCCCCGGCTCGGGGAGCTGGAAATACAAAACTCGTGCCTAAGCAACTTAAGCTACCCCCTGAGCACCAAGGCAGGGTGGTCACAGTGTGTCCCTGGAGGGTGGCGACCTAGTGGAAGCCTCATGGGGCACGCCAGAGTCTGAGCCAGGCAGGGCAGCCAGGGGCACTGTGAGTGTGTTCTGGTCATCAGGGCTCCACCCTGCGGTAAGGAGAGCCGTGGAGCCACTGCCACACAGGGAGGCCACAGTTAGGGAGGCCAGGGGGAGCATTGACCACAAAGAATAAACTTGAAGGTGGCATCAATTTGAAAAGGCAAATAACACCCATGTAGCCAGAGAAACTGAACTGAAACGTGATGGCTAATTCTGGAACTACTTAACATGCATTAGAGAACTGGCCAAGCCAGTACACATCGGGTGTGTGAGAAACCAGCTCTTTCCATATTAGGAGAAAAGGGGTAGAAAATAGAATTAAGCAAAGCAGGGATGAACCCTGGGTGAGGTCCTGACGTTGGAGGGGTTGGGATGAATTACCACATCTAAAGCGTGTATCACTGTGCACGTGCACACGTACGCAGGTCCTGTATACACACGTGTGCTTTTGTGCACGTACACATTTCTGCTTCCCCTCAATGGAAGGCTCAACAACCAAGGATAACACAGCGGTGAGCTGACTCCTGGAAGTTCATCTTCAATGAACAAAAACCAGGCCCCCTGCAAAGGTGCATCGTCCCATGACTGGCGCAGGGCAGGGAAGACGCGCCTGGAACGTCTTATACCAAATGGAAGAGGTTCTGGTCAATAACAACGATGCTAATACTAATGATAACAGATTTTCTCTTTTCAAAAGGTACTGTCTACGATAAACATAAAGAAACCAGAGTACAAGTGTTGCTTTGACGGAATCTGGAGCAGAGCTTGCATTAAAAGGCAAGCAGTGGATTATCAGGCCTTGGGGAGAATCCCTTAGACATTCCGGACAGCTCCAGGTCAGTGAACAGGACAGAGGCTCAGCTCTTCTCCCTGGAAGTGACAAGCGCCGAGCGTGAAAGCAGAGCACTGCAACCACACAGCAGTGAGCAGGCCAGGCGGCAAGCACGACGGCTTCTGCGTCTGGGAGGAGAGGGACTTTCGGGAGGAAAAACGTCTCCATGGCCCTGAAATGTCCTTCACAGGCCATTAGTTGAAATGGAGAAGCTTCCCTTCTGCAGCGGGGAACCAAGCACCTGTCCAGTGGTCAAAACCAGTGTCACCAGCGAGGGACAGACGGGGCCGCGTGCTTCTGGACAGGGCACCTGCAGACTTAACGTACCTACCTCGTGTCTTGGCGAAGAGCCGATACTCTAAATCTGTTCTTTAAAAACATCCAGCAAACCCAAACAGACAAAATCTTGTTTAATAAATAGGAGATAAACTCTAAAAGTCAGAGAAAGGCTGGAGCAATGTCACAGGCTCAAGGAGGCAACAGAGAGGCGGCAACTCCATGCGAAGCCTCAGCCTGGCACAGTGCTCTCAGGAGCAGAGAAACCTTCCAGAGGACGCTGCTGGCTCGGACGACGACACAGAGACATGCACAGCGTGTAGACTCGGTGCATCCTCGTTAAGTTTACTGAAGGTACGGACTGCGCCGAGAGAAGACCATAGCCCTTCAAGTACACATCCGGGCGTTCACGGAGCAGAGGCCATGGCGTGCCTGGCTGACTGCAGCTGGCACAGGCGTGCCTCTGTGTGCCCGTGTTGGGCACAGATGGGTGTGCACTGGGGATGCGCGTGTGTGCACACTTGACGGGGCCACATCCTCTGCTGGTTCTGCACTTAGGGATTCAACCAATGGCTGATCTTTTGAAGTTACTTTTAAAAAAGTGTATCAGTGCTGAATAGACTTTTCTTTTGTCATTATTTCCTAAACAAGATGATACACTAATGACTATTTATAGTCATTACAAGTGATCTTATATGTATTATAAGTAATCTAGAGATAGCATAAAGTAGGTGGGGGATGTGTGTGTGTGTGTGTGTGTGTGTGTGTTTTATGCACATTATTCTAATATATATCAGGGAATCAAACACCTGCATGTTTTGGTGTCCAAGGGTCTTAGAATCAGACCTCAACAGATGTTGGGGGACAAGTTCTGTTTAGAGAACTATGTCACTGTCCACGCCCATCTTTATATCCATCTCTATCTCTATTGAGACAGGACAGATAATTGCTAAAGCAAAGGGATATAATATCAGCAAGTTGAGAACACGGGTAAAGGAGATAGGGTGTTCCTTACACTGATTTTTATTCCCTAAGCTTAAAATTATTACCAAATAAAATGTTGAAACAGAAAGCTGCAGACACTGCCCTGGCATCTGAGATGTGGGCTGGAGGCAGGACTGTGCTTCCTACGTGCCTGGACTATGCTTCCTACGTGCCTGCACCTCTAATAGCCTGGGCCACGCCAGAGGCAGCGCTGCATCTAGGAGAGCATGCTGTGGAGCCCCATTCTGCAGGGGGCTCTGTCGTGTGCAGAGATCTCCTCTCCATCTGTAGCAGGGGACATGCACCCTTGGGGCTCGGTGACTGCGGAGCAGGCACAGGACAGGTCTGGGAAGCTCTATTAAGGCTAGATCAGCAGCTAAGTATAGGTACTTTTCAAGGGCCCAAGCTTTTGTTTAATGAAAGCACTTCTTTATGTTTAATGCTTTTTTGTGGATAAACATGTAGACCATACTTGGACATCTAGGGTGTGAGTTCTTTAATGGCGAAACTTCCCAAGGTTCGCAACCCCTCTTAAAAAGAAACTCTTCCATTTTTAATTATTGTAAAACACTGTGAAACAATTTTAGGTCACAGACATTCACACAGAATTCTAATCACGGAAGCAGTGCGTGCTTTCCCTGCTTGCCCGGGGGTGCTGAGAAAGAGCCTTATGAGTCCCATCCATCAAGGAGGGAGATCGTTTTGGCTCATTATGGTTAGATGGAGGAAATATTCTTATGCTTTAATTTAGAGACATGGCTCCAACAGCAGAGGGCTCAGTTAATATCCTGAAACAAGATTCTCCAAGCTTGCAGATTCGGACTGGGAATGCCTTACGGCTGACTTCAGAAATAGAAACCTTCATTATTAATGGTCCCCCAGAAGCTCTCCGCTGAGCAGGAATGAGGCTGGTGGCGAAATTAAAGTAAAATATTAATAAAATTGACTTCAGCACAGTCAATAATCAGTAATCAAAACCAACTGCACTGCAGCCAGGGAGTCCTATTTAATCTGCAGTTTTCCTGGTTGTATATTCCAGTCCCCCCGGCCCCCTTGGAAGTGCATTCCAGGGCTGAGGGATTAAGACTTGGCCACTACTGACCGGCTTCTTGCAGCTGCTGAAGAACTCGGGGTCAGAGATGGGGTCCATGAGGTAGGAGCGGATGATGTTGGCTCGTAGGCCTTTCGGAGCCTCATTGGTCATCTTGACTCCGTTCTGCAGCACAGACACGGGGAAGTTCGGGGAGGGGTAGCTTGTCAGCCAGATTCGGAAATCAGGGTGTGTTGATTCTGGGCTCAACTCCTAGAAGAGAAAAAACCAAATGCAGAAGGCTAAGTTAATAAAGCCCCCAGAAAAATTTCAAGGTTGTACATGTAAGGGACAGGCTAGAAGGTGGAGGGAGCATTCTACAAGATACAGCTACCACTGGTGAAATTTTCAGTAAAAACCCTGAAAATCTGTCTCTGCCTCACAAGCAGCACACTTCGTGGTGAGGCCTGTGTGCCGTCTTTCTGGACAAAGTTAACTCCTGTGCTGCAAAGCTTACACAGGTGCTGGCCAGCTCAGAGTTAGCTAAAGTATAGACCAAGGTGTCCCCCAAACTCTTCCAGCTGCACACATGCTGCTAATGTACAGAAATCATTCTCTGCCCAGAGCCGGCTTAAGACTCAGCCCTTCTCCTTGCTATAGCTGATTGTGAGGCAATGCACTGAGGCAAGCCAGTGCTAACCAAGAAGAGCTTTTTAAAGGCTACGTTTGAGGGCCAGAAGCCCTGCTGTGTCCTGAAGCACCAAAGCCTCGCTAATGCTGTCAGCACTGCTTGCATAAGAGCTCTAAGGGCTTGGGCTTGAGTCGCACTAGGAGCATGATCTCCCCAGCACTGCCACCTGAGGCTGTGGAGTCACTCAGTGGACGCTTGTCCTGCTTCCTGTCCAGTCTCGCTCAACTGTCTGCATCACAGGTGTCTGTGTTTCTTGTAAATTACATACCTTTTATTACTAAAAAATTCTGTGCACTCATTTGGTGAAGGAGTGGGAATGAAAGATGTATGGATGCTTACTAGTGACGGTGAGTTGGGGGTGTGTGTGTGCAAGAACATGCTTTCTTCTCTTTCTGGCTGTCCTTAAGCAAATGGTTCTTGGACCGTGAGCTAAGTTCACACTCCCTCAGGACAGGCTGTCTCCTGTGACTTGGGATGCATAGGTCATAGGTTAGCAGGTCACGAGACCCCAGGAGACAGGCTCAAGGGCGAAGCCTCCAGTGGAAAGGACCAAGGATGAAAAGGGTGTCAAGGCCAGTAAAAATTGGGATCCTTCTTCAGGCAGGAATGACATTCAGCAGGGCAGCCTCTGCACTTGGGACAGTGCAACTCCAACTAAAGAGAAGGTGGTGGCGGGTGGGTGCCCAGATCAAGAGGGAATGAGCCATGCAGAGCTCAGGGGTCGGCACAGGCAGGGCACAGGGGTGGTTGGAGCCAGCCAGGGCGCTGGCCTGTGCCCTGCACTCGACAAGAAGCCACTGAAAGGCTTGGGCAGGGAGGCGCTTCTCATCCGCTAATTTAGTAAGCGTTTCTCAGTCGTCTCCAATGGTCTGGCACCAAGGTGGTCGGACGCAGGACGGAACGGAGCACTGCAGACAGCAGCACCAACTCCAGGCTCAAGCAAAGGGAAGTGGTGCCGTGTGGCCCGCAGGACAAGCCCATTGTCCCTGACATCTCTGCCGTCAGCTGGCCCATGACACTGTCATGACCTTGGTGACTGAGTGGCTGTTTACAGGTTAAGAAGGGAGAGAGAAGGGGCTAGAGTCACAGCTATTTCCCGGGACACATGTCCTCTGCGTGTGCCTGTTGCCATGGAGGGCCAGGGGGTCTCTTTATTCCACTGAGCCATGTGGAGTTTTCCTCCAGATATTTCTGCTCCAAAAGAGCAGAAGTTGTGAACCCCACAGAGAGGGCAGGAAGAGCGAATGACACTGACCTCCATGGCAGGTGAGGGGCAGAGGAGCAGGGAACCCCCTCTGCAGGCTTCTGCTTTATGCTGGCTGCAGGGACTTGTTCTGTGCTCCCGTGTATCCCCACGAACCCCAAGCTGGCTCATGGCTGCCCTGTGCCCGACTCCATCTCTGAGCCCTCCTTCTGGATGAGCCCTCACCCAAAGAGGGCACTTGACTCTGTGCCCTTCCTGCTCCTGTGGACAAAGTTCTCCATGACAGCCGGGGCCAGCGGTGGACTGCAGGAAGCCCAGCTACCCTGCAGACTTACCTCACAGACTTTCTCAAGGGTCGGCATCCAGGAGGTAGCCAGGTGACAGTTCTGCAGGACCACCCAGGTGCCCTCCTTTATGGCTTTTTCTACCATCTTCATTGCGATGGGTCCCTGGCCTTGGCCCAGAGATAAAGAGCTAAGTTTTGCTCCCCCGTACCCCTGTGCATGAGAAATATAAAGGCATCACCTAGCACCCCAGTTTTAGAAGAATCAATACTGTCCTACAAAAAAATGTTAACATTAACTATTAAAATGTAATTATGTACCATACTGCAAAGGTTCAAACCCACACAGCCCTAAAGCACTCTAAATTAATGAACGCTTACAAATGAAAAAGTCAACTCACATAGGAAGCAATCATGGTACTGAGTGGAAAATCCTGCAGGGCCTTTGGCTGTCGGTATATGAATGAGATAAAAATGTTTAAGAAAGGGCTGGCCAGATAGCTCAGTGGACGAAGTGCCTGCATAAGCGAGCGCAGCGACCAGGGTTCAATCTCCAGCAATACATGCTACATCATCCCTGTCCCCAGGCGTGCGGAGCCGGCCACCAAGACCGGGCGTGATGGCATAAGCCTGTGATCCCACTGCTAGGGAGGCTGAGGCAGGAAGATCACTACGAGTCTAAGCTACGTAGTGAGACCCTATTCCAAATATATTATAAACAAAACAAAAAGTTAAGAAAACTTTCAACACAATATCTTGTGGCAAGCCCTGAAATGCAAAGCTGCAAAGAAAACTGAAGAGACAGATGAACTGAAGAGACAGATGAACTTGTCCTGTGTCTTTAATTTCTTTGAATTTTTGGAAGGGCCTCAAATGACAGCAGCAGTGGACCAGCAGGGTCATCTGGCCTCTCAATGCCTGTGGCTTTGTCCCTGGACAGTGCTGTTTCGTGGACCAGGACCTACACAGGGGCTGTCTAATGTGGAGGAAAGTGAGGAGCTGGAGTGTGCTCCCGGGGTCACTGTGCTCACATTCCTTTGGAGAAGTCGGTCCCACATAAGACTTCACCTCCACGCTGCCCCTTCCTGGGCCATGTGAGCCGTACCTACCGCTGCTCCTCCCTACCTTCAAGCGTCCCCTAGTGGTGGCCTGTTTCCACTCTGCACCACTCAGTTCTTCACACTCCATCAAGGGTGGCTTTATCAGGGTCAGGTTACAGCGTGTCCCTTTGTTACTTAAAACCCCACTCTATCCTCCCACCCACAGGACTTACTCCAAGTCCTCACTGTAGTCTACAAGAACCCTGTCACCATGGACCTGTTAATTGTGACATGTCAGTTTCATGAGTTAAGAAGCACCTAGCACGTTAGCAGACATGGCCCTGGGCTATCTGGGTGGGTCATGGAGGTCATGGGGACTTTAATCTGGTCCACCCCTCCCCTCAGGCCCCTTGGCTCCAGTGCTGCTCCCCGTTCTGCTTCCTGCTTTGCCATGAAACCAGCTAGCCATGGTCGGAGTCCCCTGAGACCATAAGGTACATAAACCTGTCCTCTGTTAAGCCATGGGTGCTGGAGACTGAGTCACAGCAATAGGGCAGCTGCCCTCGGTGACCTTTTGTCTTCTGGTCCCTCACATGCCTCAGACTTCTCCAGCCATGACAGTTCCATTATGATACTTAAATAAACCCCAAGTAGTGCCATGCTAGTCAGTCAGACCTCTAAGATGAAAGAATTACACCCAAGCAAGAGAAGGGCAGCTATGAAGGCTGAAGTTGGCCATGCGGACAGTATTTTGATCTGTAAGCTGATGACCTTGGAGAGCCACACTGCTGCTCCATCCTTTGGGATCCCTTCTCTGCAAGGCACATGTCACCACTCACCACCCAGGACTAAGAGGAAACGTGCAGAACAAGGTGGGGAAAAGTCAACAGAGTAGTATACTGTGCACCCAATAAAAGTGGTATTGATTTTAGAAACTCCAGTAGTGTCACCCCAAATGGTATTTTGATTATACCACTGGGGGAAAAGCTCAACTCAGACATGCCACCAGCTGGTCATCATGACACCAGAGCATTGTAGTGAATCCATTCAGATAACTTTTCAAATCTAGAAACACTCATAATAGAATGTCTTCATCTGATGGTGAACCTCGTAGACCTTTCAGTGGTAACAGCTGCAGCAAGTGTGCTGTGGGTTCGCTCCCACTGGACACTAGTGGACAACTATCCTGCAAAGTGGAAGGGGCTCCTTTCAGAGGTGGGAGGGGTCAGGGTCACAGAGGACCACCCCAGACTCCCTGAGAGCTGATAGAGTCCTTTGTTCCAAAGTGGAAGAGAAACAAACATTAATTTGGATAAGGAGCTACTTTTAAAGGACACTGCCATCAAAGTATCATTTTTCAGGGACTCCATCCACCTCTGGAACCCCAAAGCATTCCCAGGCTGAGTGACAATGTCTGCCTTTTTCTTACCCCTTCAGATTTCAACCATAAACAAATGGTGCTTTTGGAAAACAGCAACATCAGATGACCTCGGCTGCTGTGCGTACCTGGTCATCCGCGAACTTGAGGAGTGCGGCCATGGGGTCCGCCCCAGGAGACAGCACGAAGATCAGGGGCGCGCAGCAATGGCTGTCCCCAAACGCTTTGGACAGGTCAAAGGGGGGCGGCTCAATGAATGCGCGCCCCAATTTGTTGATAATATATTCCTGCAACATTGGAATAATCTGCAAAATGACAAGAACACACATCAAAGAGCTTTCAAGTTGTCCTTAAGGCCACAGGCAGTCCAGACTCCAAGCTCGTGGTATTAGCTTAGGGCTGCACAGGGGGCAGGAGTCAAAGTGTCACTGTGCACATAAAGGTCACAGAGGAGGGGCTGACGCTGGATCAGAGGCATTTTTCTTCTGCTCTAATGAATACTATGGGCAAGATAAATGAAGAAACTCTAAGTTTTAAAACACTATGTTTCTGGGCCGTGGAGATAGCTCAGTAGAATAAGTGCTTGCCTGGAAAGTACAAGGGCCTGAGTTCAGTCCCTGGTTCCACCAAAAAATAAAAATAAATAAACAAATAAAACACTATGTTGTGAAAACTCACAATGCACAGATAGGAATTTCGTGTAAGTTCTACAGTTTTTCACACTCAAGAGAGGGCTTAGAGGAGGGGAAGCCACGCAGCCCAGACGTGGACAGCACCCCACTGTCTGGCATTTCTGAGAGTGACCAAGTTATCTGCTGCACGTATGAGACAGAACAGAAGCCTGGGGCTTGGGGACAGCTGTGCTCACTGCAGGGCTGCTGAGCATGTGGCCTCAGTCATGCCATCTTTGCAGGTGAGGGTCCACCCTGGCATCTCGGGGTGACAGAGCCAGCCAACCAGAACCCAGGGGTGGCTGGAGAGCATGGCAGAGGTGGCTGCCCCCGTCCCATTTCTGTGTCTCCTTCAAGAATCACGAAGCTAAGCAAACCCTGCATGCTCTTCCTCCTTCCTCGCCTTTCCTCCTTCCACCCACTCTGTTGGCAAGGAGCCC
>NDGM010022937.1:0-13570 GCA_002564305.1 Octomys mimax | reverse complement strand
TGTCTCTCTCTCTTTCTCTGTGAATCATTCAGAGAAAACTTTTCACTAGACCATATGTGTAGGCTCAGAGAGAGAAGATAGTAGCAGAAGTGGGGTCCATAGGAATTTAGGCCATTTTTTCATGTACTTTATGTGTGACTTCAAACTCCTGCCTGGGCCCAAAAATATAAATATAACACCAAAAATGCATAAGCCAAGAAAAGAAAAATGTAAATATTTAATACTAAATTTATTGAGATATAATGAGATTAATAAAAGTTACTTTTGTCCTCTCCAATTATAAGAAGTGATCAAAGTGGTGGCCGTTATCCTCCAGACCTGTAATAGTATAGTGAACTGCTCAACAACCTGCACAACTATATGCCTTGGTGGGCCAGACAGTCATGAAGGATATCTAATTCATGAACTCAGCTCAAGTCTCATGGTTCATTGATAACACATACTAAAGCATCCAGTTTCTATTAAGTCCCAGTTTCAGACAAGAGTTGTCTCTTAGCAAGAGAGTAACTATCTCTGGATAATTACTAAAAAATCCCAAAGGTCTGTGCAGGGCAGACTGGGCTTGTTGCATAGCCTTCTTTTATTTTGGCCTGGCTTTTCCAGTCATTCAGTAAATGGGTAACGATTTAATGTGGAATATGCTGCCTCTGAAATCCAGTGGGTTCAATGAACATTGTCCTTTTTTATAACAAGTGGGATCAGATGAAGTAATATCTACAATCTTAGAATAAATATATCATGTCCCATACTAGAGAACCTCCAAAAGTTTCACTGTTGTGAAAAATCCTTGAATTTTAGTTCAATTTATTTCACTTTTTTGGCATGCAAATGTCTTACCAATAAATCCGGCCTAGTCATTCCTTCTGTCTTACTAAATTCAGCCAGGATAATATCATCAATGGAGTGGATTAGTGAGATATCTTTGTGAAGATAGGATACTCAAGATTTCTGTGGGCTAATTCTGACACAGGCTAAAAAGCTGATATGCCCATCTAGTAAAATAAGGAAAGTATATTATTGGCTTTAATGGAAAGGGATGAAGAAAATGACATTTGGGAGATTAGTGGGTACCAAGAGATATGTTCATTTGTTCAAGCAACAATTCCATATCTGGTACAGTAGCTGTAATGGGAATACTTACTTTGTTAGATTAACCCACTGTCATTCTCCAAGCTCTATCTGCCTTCTGAACAGGCTTAATAGAAGTGCTGGGGATGTGGTAGGAATCACCAGCCTTGCCTGTTGCTTGGCCCTAATGGTGGCACTAAGCTCAACAGTCCCTCAAGGAGTACACTACAGATTTTGATTTGCTATTTTTCCTAGGAAGGTAGTTCTGATGGTTTCTACTTGGTCTTTCCCACCATAACAGCCCTCACTCCTTAAGTCATGAAACCATTGTGAGGATGCTTCAAGTTGCCATCTATTATTACAACCATGCATTCTAGAAGTAAGGAGATAACCACAGGATAGGTTCACAAACACAAAGACCTACTGTGAAGTAAAACTCCATTGATCATTTGACCTTTCTGAGCCCTTACTCTGACTCAAAGGTCACAGTGATGTTTTCAGTCCCCTGGAATCTGAAATTAGTCAGTTTGCAGCCAATGATTTCTAGTCCGCAAAAGAGTAAAGAAGAGAAAGAAAAAAGAAAACAATATAGGAATGCATGATTATGGAAGCCAAAATGTTCCACAGTCTACCATCTGCAAATGGGAGAAATAGAAACATTGGTAGTGCAACCTCATCCAAATAGAAATTGGTTTGGACTTAATGGTACAAAGTCCAAGAGTAGGAGAATATAAATGACTGGACTTAGTCAGAAAGTGCGATTTCACCCCCCCCCCTTTTTTGTGGTACCCTTCTATACTTTTATCTGTTTGGCTTCTTTATGGACCAGATGAATCCAGCACATGCTGTTGATGGTCATTTTGTTTATTCATTCTACAGGTTAAAATATCAGTTCTCTGTAGAACTCCTTCACAGACATATATGGAAGTACTGTTTTACCCTCACTCTGAGCATTTCACGGCCAATTAAGACTATGTACAGAATCAACTTTCCATCATGTTTGTGTAGGTACTCCCTGATTTACATGTAGTTTGTTTGTTTATTTATTTGGTACAGGATCCCACTATACAGCTAGGACTTATAGTGATCTTCCTGTCTCAGCCTCTCCAGTACTGGGATTACAGGCATTCACAACCAATTTTGCTGGCTAGCACAGTGTGCCTAGAGTTCAGGGGCTGGCACAGTCCCAGCGATACAACCCAGGTCCTTGCACCTGCTAGGCAGGTGCTTAGACTGCTGAACTATCTCTCCAGTCCCTACATGCATTATCTTTCACATATCTTAAAACAAACCTTACTTCTCTGTCTTTCTGTAGCCTGGACTTCCTTTGTACCCTATTACACATTAAAGATAAAGACAAACAGTATGGATCAACAGAAGTCGTACTTCAATTTACACATTTGTACAAAAGTTCAAAATGGGATAAGATTCTAGAAATGCAACCAGAATCACCTTTCAGCATAAGACACAACTGGTTTTTCTCATAGCTTTGGTCTTTCTTCAAGAAGATTGAATGGTATGTATCCTCTGAACCTGCATCCAAACCTTGTTCCTCATCAAAACTTGTCTGCCCTTTGTCTGATCCCTCTGCTTTCACACAGTCTAATAATATAATAGCCTAAGGTATGAATAGCTGCTATTAATACCACGTTTTATTCTTTTCAAAGCTTACTTTCCATTTTCATAAGAGATATCAATATCTTAATTAATGAGATGAGTAATATAGCTTCTCATGTAATTGGGAAAGATATTTGGACACAGAGGCAATAAACTCCTTTTCAGTGGTTCACATACTCCTAATATATCAATTTTATCAATGTTATTGACTTTCTCAAAGAGCTGTGCTTGGGCCTTATTGATTTTGCCTGTTGCTTTTTTATTTTCTCTTTTAAGGGTATCTTTTCTGTTGTATAAATATAAGTGGTCTCCTCTGCCTACATCTGCATGAACTCTTATCTATGAAATTCTATAATTGCCTTAAATTACCCTGTCATTCCATTCTATTGAAGTCCATAGTACATACTTGTATCACCAAACTTCTTTCCACCAGACCACTATCTGACATGAGCTATAAATACAAATATGGGTATGATGTTAAAGGGAAAATTCTATCTAAGCAAACAAATTTTAACCTCTGAGTGCCTCTCACTCTAATTTGCTTACCTTTCCTCAAACCTTATCTCACCTTCAGGTAGCCAGAAAGATTTCAAATTCCAGCAAAATCTTTTCAGGGTCTTGTTATCCATTATTTCATATTTAGCTTTCCCTTAAACTTGAAGGGACTTTTAAAAATGTCAACTTTGGGTTATTGCTCAGAACAATCATTCCCTAATTAAAATGCTATTACATGTCAGGTACTGTCTAATAGTATGCATCATTCCTTTTGTTGTTCCCAATTTTGGTGGGGAGGATTGAGTCATCAGGACCCACTTTTCATTGTCAATGTGCTTGGTAATCTCTGAGTAATTCAAAAGAAAAAAAGCATGTGCCTGGAAATAACTTGAAAGGCTTTATTCTCTTTGAATAGCTGAAGAATCACATAGGAGGCTGTCAGTGCAGATTTTAGTAAGACTTATATAGACCACATTAGCCTCTTCTGGTGGCATAACATTACTCACACCTTTTCTCCACTTTCAGTCCCTTGCCTGGACAACATCCTAAACACCTACAGCATTTAACAGTGGCTGCCACTGCTCAATTTACCTGCTAGCAGAAAGATGCTAGTCTTGTCTTTGTGATTTCTTGACAACTTGTGACACTGTGCTTTACAAGACATCTATATACTTATGACACTCCCCAAAGCCATCTTCATTTTTTTCAACTATCCAAACATACTTTCAGATATGTGAAAGTCAGTTTTAATAACATATGAGCAGAGGAAACCAACATATGTCTTTACAGAATGAATAAAGAAAATAGAGAAGTATATATTGCTCAAACTAGAAAGGCAGGAAGATGGAATGTTGCCTAAAAAACTGGAACAGGGCTGAATGTAAAAGTGACAACTTCTAGCTCTATTTTCTCCTTTTTAGAGATTCAGAAATGTTTTGTTTTTTAAAAGGAAAAACAAGTTAAGGTCTGGTTGGACTTCTATATGATCTAGAACCTGTTCATAGGAGATATACATTTCAAGATCTGAACAGGTGAAGTAAATTGTGTTATAGTCACTGTTTCAAACAAAGGAAGGATAGCATAGCAGATTCTCTCTGATATTGGAATTTGCAGACCCATTATTCCTGTTCAATTATAAAAAGTGTTTTGTTAAAAATTAAGAGCCTGTTTTGTAGTTCTCATTGTCAGCACACATATGTGCAAAATGTTTGAGGATGAAATCCTATTTATGATAAAATCAAAATCCTAACAAAAGTAATCATTTTCAAAGTATCTAGAAGACAGAACCTTGACTATCTGTTTCATCAGTTTTCTTCCAACTTTAAACTCTTCCTTAAAATTTTATATCTCTAAAGGGCCTGCCAGATAGCTCAGCAGACTAAAGTGTCTGCTTAGGCAAAGTGCAGCAGCTGGGTTTCAATCCCTGGTGTGCTGTACCAGCCCCAGCCTTAGAGGGGCGCTGAGATAGCCATTGAGACTGAGCGTGGTGGCCCGCGCCTGTAATTCCAGTGCTTGAGAAGCTGAAAACAGGAGAATCACTATAAATCCAATCTATGTAGTGAGACCCTGCAGACCCTGTAGACCCTGTCCTAAATGCATTACATAAATTAATTAATTAATTTAATTTCAAAAGTTAAATTTTATAGTCCTAAACATTATGAACATACGGCAAGATGTCTGCTGTGATTGGAGTGAAAAAATCGTAATTCCCGTGTTTCAAATAAAAAAGTTTATTAAACAATTACCAAAGTGTGTTGTGAGATAAAATTAAGTGCTAAGGGGCTATATTAGTAACTTTTCTGTCACTGGGAAAAAATATGTACCTGATATTCAAAACTTGAAAGAGGAAAGGTTCATTCTGGCTCAGAGCTTCAGAGGATTCAGTCTCTGAACAGTTGGCTCCACAGCAGAATGACCTGGTGGAAGAGGAATGTTGCTCATCCCACAGCTGCCAGGAAGAAAGAAGAGAGAATCCACTCTCAAGATTACATCTTTCTGGGTCTCACCAGCAGGGATAAACCTTGAACCAGGCTCCTCCCCCTCATAGCACAGTCAGTTACTGAACTCACCAATAAGTGAATCCGTTGATGAGTATAGAACTTCATGATCCAATTACCTTACAAATAATGAGACTTTGCGGTACTATTTTAGAACTGAATCATAACATCCCATGCATAGCCCCCAAAGTTTCATGTCTATCGTGTTGTGTAAAATGCATTACTTCATCCCAAAAATTTAACAGTTCCAGCACTGCTTGAAAGTCCAAGTGCCTAGTCTCTCTTGAGGCTTAGGGCAAACTCTTATCTGTGAGCCTCTATAGTGATGAAAAAGAAAGTGAAATATGACATTGCCAGTTTCAGCATATGTGACCTTTCTCCTGGGCTGGCTCTGCTCATTGGCTCAATCTTTCCCTGACATAGGTTCCATTTTCCTGGCATCTTCAACTTCCTGGAGTCTTCACTGCTCTTTTGGCTTCACTTTCAGAGCTTGAAACACTGCTCTCTTTGGGGCCTCCTTCTTAATTCTGGGTAGAAGGTTCTGTGACCCCCACAACTTTTATGTGTTGCATGCCTGAAAAGCCAGCCATGTGGATGATGATATGGTCTGCCAATAGTAGCAGATATAGTTTGGCCCTCTAGGTGCAGTGACCTCTCAGGGCCTGTATGGATGAACTCCAAGAAACACTTTGCTTAGCTGTCCTGAATAAACTAGGCATTCTAGAGCTCTTTACTAAAAGTAAAGTCTTTTAAAACTGTTTACTCCTTTCTATTCCTGAGCCTATTAAGGGGTGAGATCTGATGAATTTCTGAGATTGCTGCAAGCCATCTTTGTTATTCCTCTGATACAAAATACCTGGCTTTTTTTTAATGATCTTGTTTTCAGCAACCATGCTCTCTCTGTCCATAACCTTTCAGATGCTTCCTTTCTGATGCAACTGAAAATATTTTGAATGTTTTATTCCTAATTCACATTGTAAATCTGGAATAAATAAATAAATAAAAACAGCCAGTGGTACCCATGATACAGCCTGAATATTATACTACCTTAAAATTTTCTTCATCTGATTAGTCTAACATTGCTAAACTAAACCTCACATAAAGTCTTAGAACATAGGCAGATGTAAACAAATTATTTACCAAAATGAAGCACACAGTCTCCAGTCCATTTTCCAGTAGTATCCTCATTCCCTACTGAATTCTCAGGAAGCTGCCCTTTGGCATCTGCATTCCTATTACCATTCTGATTGTCTCAGCTTCAACCAGAATTTCTCATCAATGTCTGTTTATAGGATATTAAGGCATCACTAGCCATTTGGAAAAAAATTTTCCAAATGCATCCCATAAATCATGTTCAAAGTTTTAAACCCACTTAGACACAATCACAGAATGATCCGACTCCTGGTAGCAAGTTCTGTATCAGTAATTTTTCCATCACTAGAACATTTAGGTATTGAACTCATAAAAGATAATTCATTGGTGAGTACAGCACCCTTATGATTCCTTTCCAAATACATGAGACCAATGGGGGATGTTTTGTATCTAAATCATAAAAGAGGCCCATATAAACTTTTGTCTTCCAGCACTTGCCATGTTGTATGACACAAAATCACGCATAGTGATATTTTTTCAATTGCTTTGAAATAACTGAAAACAAATATGATTTCACACCCAGAGTTTAGAATCATAATGTGCACATTTATGTGCACTTGTGAATGAAAAGAACTTGTGAATGATGATAAAAGACAAAGTATGTTCTAATTTAAGGAAAGAGAAAATTTCAAAATGTAAGGGAAATTTAGCATAGTGTATGAGGAAAATATCAACATATCAATTTTCTTGCAATGAGTAGGTTCATATTGGTGAAAAAGAAGAAGAGTGTTGAAGAAGCCAGGAATGGATGGTGGGACCTGACCTTGATTGGGATGCTTGATCCTGTGACAGAGCACATAAACCTATATCCATGTTTTTCTTGTATGTAATGCAGTGTAGTTGACATTAACTCTCTTTCTATGCATCAATGTCCTGTTGATCCTGTTTTTATTACTGGATATCTGGAAATATAATTCCTATTTATGTGATGAGTGAACAGAAGTAGATTAGGTCAAGACTACACCAGAGTTTAAACATTCGCAAGAAGCCAAACATTTTATTGCTTTTGGTAAATAAATATATTTGAGTTTCCAAAAGTGAACACAGTGAAAAAATTTATTAAAACCAGAAATTTGTATGCCATTATAACAGAAGAGTCAAAGATCAGGAGGCCAAAACTCTAAAATCAGTACCACGGGGCCACAGTCAAGATGTTAACAAGGCTCTGTTCCTTCCACAACAGTGATAATGAACTTTTTGGAGCTTTCAATGATGCAAAGAACTCTGTGGCATGCAGGCCACACATCCACTACTGTTTGCTCTAGAGGCTCTAAGAAAGAATCTATTCTTGTCTCTCATCATTCTTTGGCTTGTGGCCGCAGCACTACAATCCCAGCTGCTGTCTTCATCTCCCATTCTGCGTGTGTGTGTGTGTGTGTGTGTGTGTGTGTGTGTGTGTGTGTGTTTTCACATTTTCTTCCACCTCTCTGTCACTTATAAAGCACATACAATTATTCAAGATAATCCAAGGTCATACCCCCATTTTAAGATTGGTAACCTAAATACATCTACAAAGATTCTTTTTTACAAGTAAAGGAACATTTTATGTTTCTAATAATTATGATGTGAATATGGAGGGCTTCCCACTTTTAGCCCACCAAAATATTTTTCTAAAATTGATACCTGGATTCTAAATACATATTGAAAAATAAAGTGTCACAAAGTGCCAAAATTTTAAGAAGGGACAGAATTGTCCCTAGAAATATCACAACTCATAAGCAACTTTTAAGACATAAGAGATTACATTATGAGCAGAAGAATAAAGATAAGTTGTTGGATAAGTTGTTGAGATAAGAGATAAGTTGTTGGATTGGAATACATAGCTCAGAAACTGATCCATAAAGATAAGGGCATTTGGTAAATGACAGAGTTAGCATTACACATCCAAGAGCAAAACATGGATTATTCAATGCATGATATTTGGACAATTAGCAATCCAGATGGTGGAAAATAAAATGAAACTTCTATCCAATGTGACATAGAATAGCTTCCATATGGATTAAAGATCTCAATGTTAATACCAAATCCTTAATCTTTAAATGAAAATACCAGTATTAACTTGATATAAAATAAGATTGTTTAATTAAAGAATGAAATCACATAGTTTAAGGTAAGAAGACTACATTAAAAATTTAAACTTCTTTGGTTCAAAATCAAAACACCAATAAGAAAGTTTATAAGCCAGGGATAGATGGTATTTAGAATTTATATAATCATCTAAAGGATTAGCATGTAGAAGAGAGAAAGATTCCTTGCAAATATTTAAGAAAAGCCACAAAGAGAACCTTTATAGAATAATGAACATAGAGGAGGCAACACAAAAAAATATCGATGTTATAGGCTTAGAGGAATATTAGGTACACAATAAAGAAATTCTGCATGATCTTAAGAAAACAGTTGCATGATACTAAGTAGAATATAGAACTATGAAAGGTAAAGCCATCACTAGTGAGGTTTCAAAGAAAATAAGGAGCATGTTATTGGAAAATGGAAAGAAAATCATCCTTGTTAGCCTGAGTGGACAGAAAGCAGAACTGTAAGTGATAAGCCTGCATATCCATCTAAGGAGATTTTCAAGAAATGTGTCAAAGGTGCACACTTATTTCTTCTGAGTGTAATAAAATGTAATGAGAAAGAGGAAAATTGAGGATTTCACTATTAAGTACAAGAAATCAGCACTTGATAATATTACCCCTTAAAAAGAAAAAGGATAACTTTGGGGCTGGCATTGCACAGACAAGATCCAAAAGACCAAGGGAAAGAGCTTTAGATTCAGTGGGAAAGGTCCTGGGCCACAGAGACTTGCCCTTTGGCCTTGAAACCTAGAGGATCTGCCCTGGTAGACTTTAAAGCCTCTTGGAATGAACTCCTCTCTTTATTACTTACATTTTCTAATTTCTATGATACAAATGTCCTAAATATTTTACTCACCTATTCAAGTGTGTTTTAAAAGTACATTTTTGGGGTTTTTTGTTTTGTGGAACAGGGGATTGAACACAGGCCTTTGTGCTTGCCAGGCAAGCACTTATTCTACTGAGCTATCTCCCCAGCCCTAAAAGTACTTAAATTTTTAAAAAATTAAAAATAAATAAAAGTATATAAATTATTTCCTGGTTTAATAGATTTATAGATTGAAACAAATTTCAGCACAGGACAGATCATACCCAGAGTCTTGCCCATACCTGATTTAAATGATGAGATTTTAAAGTTAGGGATGTTGAAATGGGATGACAGCTTTTCAGGTAAGATGGATATGAATCTTTGGGAACCAAAGTCAAGCCACAGAAGGCCATAAAATGTCCCCATCTCCAAGATAACCACTTACTAAGCCCTGAAATCTGTAGATCTTTCCTTATTGAAGCAAAATCTTTCCAGACATGATTAAGTTAAGGGCCATGACATGGGGTGATTTTCCAGATGAGCATAGATACTATCACATGCATGCTTTAAGAGATAAAAGAACTGAACCTACATAAAAGCAGAATAGAAATTGGAGCCCTACAGCCATAAGCCGAGTAATTGCAACAGCCAGTAAGCAATAGATGCTTCCCTAAAGCTCAAGAAGTACCATGGTCTTATCAACACCTTAATTTAAACTCACTGATAGGTTTTGGATTGCTGCTTTCCAAAACTGTAAGAAAACAAATCTTTATTGTTATAAACCATCAAAACTGAAGTAACTTGTTATATTACCAATGGGCAGCTATATTTTGGAATTTCATTTAATTTAGAAATTACATAATAATCATTCACAAGATATTCAGTTTTTTAAATAAAATGAATGCTATCAATTATTTTAATTAAATCTTAAATTTTTTGACAAACGTTTAAACTTATTCACCAAAAGTTATGTAAAACCCTTATTAGAATTATTTCTAGAAAGTTTGTAATAATCATTGTTCTTAAGAATTCTTAGCATTATTACATTTCTATTTGATTACTTTTTGAGCCCATCAATTTTGCATATTGAAATTGTATTTGATACGTTTCTCAAATCATATTTTTATAATGGTCTTCAGATATCTCCAGATTTTCTATTTGGAGAAACATAGCGCTTGCAAATGGTAAGAGTTTTCCTTTTACTTTTATAATTAACTTTTTCTTTGCACACCATGATTTATGACTTCATCAAATACAAATGATAATAAAAATATCTTTCCTCCTTATTTTATAGATAATTATGCTCCATCACAAAATATGATGCTCTACAGACTTTGGTAGATAACAACTATCAGCTTCAGGGGATCCATTTTATTGAGTTCAGCAATTATAATTAGGAGGAGATTCATCAAATAATTTTCTCCTTGGAAATTACTACATTTTCCTACTCAATTTAAGCCATCTATTCATATCTTTTAAACTTTGCATGGGAAGTTATTAGGCTTATTTGCATCTGTGGCTTGATATCTTCATCAGTTTGAGAAGATTCTCAGCCATTCGGCCTTCAAAATGTTGCTTCTCCCCATTATCTTCTCTTCCACACCTATGCGTATATCCTGCAGCTTCTCAATTGTTTTTTCACTTTGTATGCATGCATTCATTGCTTTTCTGCCTCTCATACTCAATGTTTTATTCTTAATATATTGTTCTGACTTATATTTATATAATTATCCACTGTATTAATTTAGATCTATCTAATTAGTTCTTCATTTCAGTTCTTGTACTTTTGAGTTCTATAATTTCAATTTTCAATCTTGTCTAAAACCTTAATTCTAATGTAAAATTGTATTCTTAAGCATTTTAGTCAATAAAAAACCTCTAGAAATAAGTGTGTGTGTACCTCTAGTGTAACCTCATGTGTAGTAAATCAAGCAGATAAGCTTTAATATTACTTTATTTCTCTTGTAAGAGAAACCCAAACTATACAGAAGGAGGAAATAGAGGATAGACATTAGGAAGTAGACAAAATTTGTTCAAATGGGAAGCAGAACAAGAAAGGATGGAAGAAAGGGGAAAAGATTTAAAGATAAGAGAATTTTTAAACAGGAAGTAGAGTTTTTATAAATGGAGAAAGTAAGAAAGATTGGAGGGACAGGAGCGGAAAGAGGCAAAAAGATAATTAAGTTGTGTTATGTACATTTTCAACCCCTCTCCCCAATAAATATAATCATTGTGCACTATAAAGATATATAACAAAATATAGTTCATTCTCCCTTTTGTATTTTTTTCTATGCTGTTATATTTATCACTTGGTTTTTGGTGAATTCATTATATTGCTTTTTTGCTATCTTAAGTGAAATATTTCAGATCTTAACTCTATTTTTATGTTATAACATAAATTTCTTAAATATACTGTCATAAACATCATCATATATACTGGTATCTAATGTATGCTTTATGAAATTTTCATTTTCAAAATTTTGATATGATGGTGTTGTTTTTAAACCCTAGAGTTATTTTTAAAATATTTGAATTTCAAATATATTTGCTGTTTTGTATATACTTTTCCTATGTATTTTTAAATATTACTTATACAATGATCAAGAATGTGTTCTGGTTCAGGAAGACAGCTCAGCAGTCTAAGTGCCTGCCTGGCAAAAGCAAAAACCCAGGTTCGATCCCCAGTGTGCATGCTGTGCTAACCCTGTCCTGGGGGGCTCTGTACTAGCCTTGAAACCAAGGGTAGTGGTTCAGGCCTATAATCTCAGTGCTGGGGAGGCTGAGACAGGAGGATCACCATAAGTATGGGTTGCATAGCAAGATTCTATAAGAGGTAAATTTTTTAAAGGCTAATATATATATATATATATATATATATATATATATATATATGTGTGTGTGTGTGCTCTGCATTTAACCACTGATGCTATTGTTACACTAGATGACAACTTACTACAATTATGCTTATGATTGACAAAAGTGTACATTTTATAGTACGCATTCTACACATACAAGTTTACTGATTGTGTTTTTCAGACACTGTTGTATGAATGATGTTTTTATACCTTTGACCTAAAAATTTACTGATAGTGGTATGCTAACATCTTCTATTTTGATGTAGATTTCTCTTTTTAACTGTGGCTATTTGTGATTTACATAGATAAAGAGAATTCTATTAGGGTTATACAAAATAATTTATTTTAAATTACTGCTTATATTATTTCTTCACTTTCTACTTTGATCATGATATTGCTATTCAATTTAAATGTAGTCTGTATTTGCCAAAATTCTCTTCCATGTCTTTTTCATTGTTTTTCTTTTTAAAATTAAAAAGGGGTGTGTTATTTAAAGTGGTACATCTAATTCTTTCTTTTACAATTGAATTTAATTTTACATTTATTGTGATTACTGCAATGATTAAATTTATTTTCTTTCCCATTTATTCTATCTCCTATTTGTTCCCATTTACTATAATTTATGATGATGACTAAGTTATTTTGTCATTCATCATCTGATGAACTATAATATGTTTACACCATATTTTAGAAAGGTTATGTATGAATATACATGTTTTATGCATGAACATTTGCATTCCTTATATCTATATTTATATTATATGATTGACAACTTCCTTGTTATGGAATTCCTGGACTCTCTAGAAAAATACAAAACATTTATCTCATCTTGGGCTTTCCCATATGCTAGGCAAATGTGCACCTCTGAATTCCCTGGCAAGCCATCCATTTGTAGTTATGATCTTCCTTTACATCTAAATCTGCCAGACTGAAAGTAATTTTAAATTTAGTTGTCACTAAGCCACTGTGTGACAATGGATAAAAGCATGGATATGTAGATTCCCAAGCACAGAAGTCTCATTTGTGAGCAGTTTTTCTTCCATCTTTGTTACAAAGCAAAGTTGGACTAGTGCTCAGCTTTTCACCTGGCCCTCCACTGTGCCACTTCATCTACCAGGTTCCCCAGTTACCATATCTGGATGCACTCATGCACAACTGACTCTAGGTGAACCATCACCATGGATACAAAGAATCTCCTTCTGTAGAAGGCAGCTGATCTGGACTAGGGGATGGGATTTCACATCTCACACACACTGCCTCTTGCCATCCTTGGCCACTTGTTGGGAGGTGCTAGCAAGGCTCTGCCCTGAGATGCTTTTCCTACTAACCCACCCAGACACCATACTGCTTCTTCTACGTGTTAAGAGGTCTCTTTAACCTCTTCCTCACTGAGGTCTTCTTTGTACAATATTTCACCCCCAGAATTCTATTTTTTTCTATTAATTTTTTTTGAGAAATAAATATGAATGAGACAGTTTCACAGCTGATTAATAGGACAGTTTTGAT
>NDGM010022642.1:0-14616 GCA_002564305.1 Octomys mimax | reverse complement strand
GAGGCGTCTCTTTCCTGGATCTCCTATCAGAGAGAGGATGGGCTGGATGATTTTTCTAGAAATCCAATGACTGTTGTGGTGTTATGGGAAACCCAGTCTCCATCTTGCCTTTCTTTCCTGTAGTCTTGAGGATCTCCCATGCACTGGGTACAGAAGACCCTGGACATCCTTGAAGAACGCTGGCCCGAGGCCTCCCTGCATCTCCATAGGGTCAGCAGCACAGGGCCCCGTGGCACCCCAGACTCCTCTGTAAAACAAGGCAGCATCTGGCTCTCAGGAAGTTGTGGAAACTCAGTGAGAAACTTGAAGCCAGACCTAGAAGTACAGCCAGGCCGCAGCACGGCTCCTCCCTAACTAAGACGCTCGCTGCTGTTTGCCAGCCGTTTGCCAGCTGTTTGCACATGGGACTCACTTTCCTGCCTCAGCAAAATGACAAAGGCCACATGAGAGGACCTGTGAGGACACTCATGAGTGGCTAAAATGGAAACGTTGTGTCCAGGAATGCCATCTGGAAAGCCCTTATGACAAGGGTCCCAAATTCTGCACAAGAATTAGAAGTCATAGCTCACACAGGGATCAGTCCCAAATACGTCATCCAGCTGCATCTCAGGCCAGAACTCCACTGTGTCTTTGGCTGTCTCCTGGGCCTCCATCTGCTTTTCTGACCAATGGGACTCACATCAGTCCCATGGGAATGTCCCAGGAGTATAGATGAAATGGCCCACGAGAGCCTCCAGACCCCAGCCAGCTCTGCCTGGCTCGGTCCAGCACAAGGGAGTTGGCTGGGCAGCTGGAGAGACACAACCAACATGTGGCCCTCTGAGCTTCAGAGAAAGGGAAGAAAGTGCTGAACCACGCCAACCGCCTCAGAGCCGTGGCTGCCAGATGTAGGGCCTGGCCGGCGCTCAGTTCTGCCGTCTTCTCTGAGGCCTGCCCATCCAGACATCGCTGACGGCTGGAGAAGAGGGAGAGGAGCCAGGTTCCTGAGTCTCAGAGGGGACAGGAGCAGCCCTACCTTTCATGTCAGTGCCAGTCACTTTTCTCCCCCCGGGAGACAATGGTCCAAACATTTGTTCTTCTCCAAGATGCTTGTTGAGATCAACATGCAAGCGGGCCCGGGGGAACCCGTGTAATGGAACATTGTCTTCCGAGTCCCAAGCTGTCTCCCAGGACTCCAGAAGGCCAGCTGTGGCTGCCTGCCCAGCAAGAGCCCTGTGCAGATTTCCACAGCGCAGTTAGGATTTTCGCCATCAGTGTAACTCACTCCTCGGCTGGCGGGCAGCTGAATCTCTCATCTGCTCAGGAGGCAAAATGCTACAGGCAACCCAAGTTCTCATCCACATTCGCCAGTAACCCACGTGCCAGTGAGTCCTTGTGTGTAAAACACAGATGAACAACACCTCTCACTTTGTTGGGGGCTCCAGTGAAATAAAGAACGCAAAATCATCAGGAATGGGAATGAAAAGGCATGTGCGTGGAACACCTACAACGTGCCAGCTGTCTTCTGTAGCCTATCAGTAGTACTGCTTGGTCCCCAGCTTCCGTGAGATTAAATACTATGCTCCAGGACTCACGCAGTCAGCGGTGAAGCCACATTATCCAGAACCTGCCACATAGGCTCCACTTGGGAGTGGAGCTTCAAATCTCAGGCTACGTACGCCACAGAGCAAGGACACAGACCCTGGACATGATGTTGGTATTTTTCTATGTGTACAGATGCAAGTCTGGACAGCACCCTCCACAGCCGCACCCTGACCTGCATCCGCTCTTCTTTCCCAGAAAGGAGGCAGAAGAATCCTCCTCCTCTCCTTAGCTGTTAGTTCAGGAGCTTGCTCCTAGGATGAGTTCTCCAGCTGGGAAATCTGTGGAAGTCTTGGGCCCCAGGAAGCCTTTGAAGCCTTTGCCCTTTGCATTTAATGCTGCCAGCCCCCCACAGGGTGTGACTGGCTTGCTAGGGCAGAAGCCACTCCTGCCAGGGTACTCCACAAGTGTCTTGGTCTTGGCGCTGGCATGTGGTGCATCTGGCAGCTACAGCTGCACCGACTGTGCGCCCTCTTCCCTTAGGGGCTCCCCAGTCATTTAGCTCTGTCCCAGGCTGGAAGCAAAAATTAAGAGTCTCCTGTGGTCCCTTAGAGCTCTCCACCCACCCAAACACTCTGGCTTGCTGTCATTCAACAGAGAGCCAGTGGAGAGCCCCAGCTCATCCTTCCTGCCTGCTGCCCTCCTGCTTGATGGAATGGCATCTTCCTATAGAACGAAGCCAGCTGGGATCTGGGTGACAGGCCTTTCCCTCCATGTCTGTGCTCAGTACAAAGGGACAGCTGCCACAGAGCACTGTAGCTACCTAGACTGAGGTATGAGCCGGGCTTCCAAGCCATCTTCCAGTGCTGGAGCTGGCGCCGGAACAGCCCAGCGGTGAAGGGCCCAAACCTTGGGTTTAAGTGCAGACTTAATAGTCACTAACTATATGGCTTTGAGTATTGTAATTAGCTTCTCTGAGCCTTAATTTTCTCATCTGTAAAATGGAGAAAATAACGCTCAATAGTATCAACTTTGTGTAATGGTGATTTAATGAGGATGTCAAGGGTTCAGCAGATGCTTAACAAATAGTAAGCACTTAATGAATTGCAGCTGTCGCTGTCATTCACAGGCCTGTGTTAGACAGCTTTCCAACCTATAACAAATACCTGAGCTACTCAGTATATAACAGGACAGTTTTCCTTTAGGCTTGCACCTCTGGAAGCTTCAGGCCACAGTCCACTCTGATGCTGTGGTGCCAGTCTGAGGCCACATATTGTGGCAGGAGAGTGTGGCAGAGCAAAGCCACTCACCTCATGCCAGGAAGTAAAAAAAAAAAATTTATAAAGGAGAATGAAGAAGGGTCCAACATCTTCTCCAAGAGCATGCCCCAGTGACCTATGGCTTCCTGCCCACCCATAAAGTTTCCGCTGCCTCCCTCAGCACCATGCTGGGAGCTAAGCCTTGCTCTCTTCTCCTTAGCACCTGGCCTCCTAGGGGACTTCCCAGGGAGACCCAAACTATACCAAGACCCAACCCTGTTTCAGAGCACAGGAGTTAAAAGGAAACTTAAGAATAAGGTACAAGGTTATAAATAGGAGCCCAACGAAGATGACGAGCATTCCAATCCCTGTGTGGGGGTCATCTTCGTCCATTAGGCTGCTATAAGTATGAAGATACCAAACACTACGTCTCTCAAAAAGTGGAAATTCATTTCTCACAGTCTGCAGGTTGGAAGTTCAAGGTCAAGGTGCCAGCAGAGTTGGTATCTGATAAGAGCTCGCTTTCCGGCTCATAGACGGCACTTTCTCATGTGTCCTTATATGGCAGAAGGACATAAGAATAGACGCTCCTTTAAGCGTCTATTATAAGAGTACTGGTCCCAAAGTCCCATAACTTTCTCACCTTCCCAAGACCCCGCTCCCTCATACCATCACTGTTCAGGATAGGATGTCAGTATATGAATTACAGGAAGATGGAAACATTTGGTGTTAGAGATGTGAGGACTCAGAGGTGGCCCCACCCAGTGGCCCTTCACAGAGGAGAGGAGAGACCAGGGGGCCACAACTAGACTGCTGAGGGATAAGTGGTGTGGTGGGGTGAGTGGTATCACAGAAGCCCCAACCCGTGACCACATTTGGGCACTCAGGGAAGGTTTCTGGGGTTGGAAGTAAATGCCAGAACTGAGTCTAAGATGCATTAAAGAAGCCAAGAGAGGAGCTGGTGGAGTAAGAGGGCAGAGACAGAGTCCCAGGAGGAGGTGTGTGCACTTGGGGGAGGCCAGGAGGGAGGGACTCTGGCAGGGCAGCTCATGAAGTACCTTGAGCATGTGCCCAGGAGTTAGGACTTTACCCAGGACCCCAGAAGATAGTAGGTACTCAATAAACACCATTGCTACACAAAAGACTAGTACCAAACTCTGAAGGATTTGAAGCTAGGGAATGACTGAGTCAAATTCTCTGTTCATGAATCTCACTCTGGGTAGTGAGGAAACGATGTACAGAAGGGGTCAATGAACCTGGTGCTGCCATCCCCGGGGAGACAGGCCTACAAGTAGGAGGAGCCAGTGCAGAGGAACAGAGAGGTGGGATGTGGTAGGGTAGGACGCCCCTGCTCACACACAGCAGCTAAGCGTGGAAGGTCAATGTGCAAAGCAAGGGGGCTGTGAGTCTACAGGATGAGGATGACAGAAAGGCAGGGGTGGGGCTGGGTGGGGTGGAGCAGGCAAGCAGGAAGGGTGGACTAAGCTGACGAAGGGTATATGAGAAAGAAGGACCAGTGCAGGAGACAGAAACCAGGACAGGAAGGATTCCCCAGTGTCTGTAACACTGACAGACAGTTTCTTTGCCCTGCAGCATCAACCCCATCCCAGGTTCTGTTCACAAAGGAGAAGAAACCAAGAGGGGGGCGTGTCCCCTCCCTACAAGATGCCCCTAGGCTGAGCATGCGCCTAAGAAAAATACTCCAGGTTATGCCTGAGCTGCAGAATGAAGGACCACGTCTGTGACTACACCAGTGTCATGTACCCAGCAGGAGAAAGCTGCTGCTAGAAACTCAGTGTTTGCTAATAAAGTGGCACGACTCTGACATCATCTGGCTCCCTGGAGGAGAGCCGTCATGAATAAATCTGTGCTGCCGAAACCTTCTCTGAGGTCACAACTTGGTTAGACACTCAGGAGGCACCCAAGTAAGGGCAGAGAAGGTGGCCTGGAGGGTGGGCTGCCTGTCTGTTGGCGATGCCCCATGGGGACAAGAGGTTTGTAAGAAATCAAAAATCGAAGCTCATCCAGTGGCACGAGGCTGCATTTTATCTTCCCGCTTCCAGCAGAGGACTTTGCCTCCTAACAGCTCCCCAGAGTCCCTCTGCCCTTCAGGAGGTCTTGGGTTTCTTTGATAATGATCCCTAGAAGAGTTGGAAATTCATTCCCAGGAAAGGAAAGGAGAGGCACGGGGTATGGCCGCCCCCTCCTCTGTGTTTGTAACAATGGTGCATCCTGCGAAATAGGCTTTTGCACTCTCTCCCCACAGCTAGGGGCCAGCAGGGGCCTCTCCATCCTTCCCAGGCCCAGATAGATCCCTGCCAATAGATCAAAGGCCCAGGTACCCCAGCAGTTGGCCAGAAAATGAAGGTCACAAACAGGAGGCTCACGCAGAACAGAAAGAAAAGCCTCAACTGCTGGATAGGAGGAGGGCAAGCTCGCTCTGTCTTCCAGCCAGGCCACTGGCCCCTTTCTGTTTCTGGCCTAAGAGCCCAGGGTTCAGTCTCCAGAAGGCGTCTCAACAAGATAGAAGATGACATTTCCTTGTGGACTTCCCAGTTCCCTGGCCTTCTGTAAGACAGGATGGGCGCTATTACCACTGCCCTCCAGAAAGTCAAGTCAGAAGGGTCAGATCACTCCACCCCCTGCAACAGTCCCCTCTCATTCACTCACTGGACTTATCTTCAGTACCTGCCATGTGCCTGGCCTTGGGTTTGCCTGAGAAGAAGTAACTCAGGCACAGTCTGTGCCACGGAAAGCTTGCAGTGTCGTGGCACACCAGCCATGTGCTCTTCTTGAAGCTAGACTAGCGGAGACCCCAGGCTGGATGTCATGGGACCTCAGCCCTTGCACCTTCCCTCCAGTGGGAGACATGGCTGGCCAGGTAAGCTAGGCCCCTCACTACCAGCAAGGGTCCCAAGAAACTGTGCCCCTGACACATCTACGCTTCAATATGCTACAAAAGGAAGTGGATCCCTCAGCCTCCTCTGATTCTCTCTTGTCCCCCAATACCATTTGTACCAAGACAGTCTTCCTGATATCAGACCTGAACCTCTCTAGCTGCAATTTAAAACAATATCCTGCTCTCTTCAGTTGCAATGAAAGTCCCGTTTCATCTAGAAACTTCTGCTCATGAGTGCAAAACTGAGGAAAGGGGCTGAAGGCTGGGAAGGGGCCTGGGATGGTGGTCCTGCCCCACAGCCTGGATTGTGTTAGACGGTGGCAGCAACAGTCTCACCTTATACTGAGTGCTCACTGCTGGCTAAGCTCTGGACCGAGGGCCTCCTGTCTTTTATCTCAGGGAATTTTTGACAGGGCTTGGAAAAACAGAGAAATTGCTGAAATTGACACAGGGTAAAAATTGGCAAGCCACAAATTTGAACCCAGGGTAATTGCAAAGTTTCAGTTGCAAACTACCAAGCACTGGCTGTCACTAAAGCATCTCACAGAATTGAAAGGGAGCCCATAGGTGCGCACAGTGGGTCATGCTCCCCCGAAGGCAGAGCTCTGCCTAGAAAGTGCTTCAGGCCCTGCATCCCACAGGGTGCATTCCTCTTCCTGCGCCCTGTTCTAGGTAGGGTCCCTTCTCCTCAACCCATTTCCTCCACTGCAGGGAGTGAGATAAGCGGGCCTCTGTGCTGTTGTTGCAAGATTCATTTATTTTAATAAAAGTTGAATCTCCTCGGCTCTATTTCCACCCAGAAACCATCAATATTTCAGGACTATTGCTCAGCCCAGGGTGGCAGAGATGGCCCCCTCTGTGTCTGAGTGGCGGCTTCCAGTTAAAAGTTCACCACAGAAAATTTGATGCCTAATAAATTGGAGCCTTCCCTGCTTTAAATCATTTTTAAACCACGATTGCGGCACAAAATATAATTATTACAAACTGGTCATTTGTAACAGAGAAATCTCATTAAAACGATTCCGTGCTGGAAAGGCAGGTGGGAGGGGGAGGTGTGGGGGTGGCAGAGGCAGGCGGGGACTGGAGGAGGGGAGGCCTGAGGAGGGCTGGGTGAGGGCTGGGGGGTGCTCTTAATTACAGATTGATTATTTCTGGTGATTGAGCAGGGAATATAATCAAGTGAACGTTTCCAAGCTACAGCAGAAGAAGTAGAGACAGGCAGGGAGGTGAAGATGGAGGAATCTTCTAGATTGTCTTCTGGTCTGAGTAGAGCACTGGCTGAGGGGTGTCCTAGGGGAGCAGAAGGCAGGGGGCAGCAGGCTTCCCCATCAGACTTCTGGTATGTTCCTGGCCTAGGGAAGTGGCTGTAGAATTTGCCAGGGGCTGTGGAGCTGCCTGTCTCAGCCGCAAAGCTGGCAGAGCTGTGGCCAGTTAGCGTGGGACAGGGTGCTAGATCCAGTTCAAACCCCAGATCTGGTCCTCTTGAGCAGGTATCTTCGGGGAACTGACTTGCCCAAAGTGCCTGAGCCTGGGTCCTGTCCCCCACAGTCCTACAGCCTATTATGGGAAGCCTTACTGCAGACTAGCTATATGGAAACTACCTAGTACAGACCAGCACTTGGGAAACCTGTTGAATTTAAGTTCCTGACAAAGTTGGTGAGATGTGGAAAGCAGCTATGGAACAAGCAATGAGCCCCTCCCAGGGAGGGTGTTAAAAACAAGGCACCATTCCTCCCAGCGTCCTGGAGATCCTTCTAGAGGTGGGAAACAAGGTCCAACCCACAGAGAAACAGCCTTGCTGGGCGCCTGGCGGCTGCTATGAAAACAGTACTAGACTCCGACTCACGTTTGAACAGCAACTTGGGTTTTTTTAGTGGATTGTTTTTGGTGCTGGACATGGAACTCAGGGCTTCGTGCATAGTGGGTAGGTGCTCTATCATTGCACTTCACCCCCAGCCCTATCTTGGGCTTCTCACCCTCTTCTTTTGGCTCTGGTAGGAGCCAAGAAGCCCACTGGCCCACTTCCTCTACACATCAGGAAAGCTGAAGAGGAGACCTGCCTGGGAAGGTGGAGCAAGCTCAAGGCTTCCTTGTCCTGGCCCTCAGCCCTCAGCGCACTGAGACCTACCCCTTGAGCTCCGCAAGCCTCCTCCAAGCCTCTGCTGTCCAGCCCGTTTCTGTAGTGGCACTAGGATGGCCAGCTCTCTTCTCAGCTCAGCCTAGCACACTCCTCTGAGATTTAAGCAGGAACCTTTGTCGCTTCTGGTCCTCAGGAGGCCCCAGTGGAAGCAACTCCCAGGCTTCCGCAGTGTGAAGAGCCGTAGATAATCCAGGTCTCCTTGTCCCTCCTTGAAGAGTTCTTGGAGTATGTGAAAGGCACTCCCAAGGGAGAGCTGCCTTCACTTCTCACCTGCAGTCCTCTGACACAGATCACGGATGCCCCAGCTTCTATGAACCCACAGAACAAGGATGGGCAGCATGTGACCTAAACATGAGCACAGGGGGGCCCATACCCCAAAGCTCCCTATAGCAGGCACAGAGGCAAAGATCTCTCAGACACCCATAGACATACTGAGCAGAACTGTTTCTGTTTGGCCTTCAATAGGTCCCTTCACCCCTTCGGGACTCAGCTTCCTCTTCCATAACTTGGAAATAATCATAGTAAGTGCGGGGCTTACTCTGAGAGGATAATGCTAGGATTATGTGTACGGCTTGTCTCAGGTCAGGTCACAGTGGGGGACTGTGGGGTGGTAGAGAGAGTATCCTTGTTCCAGCCCTCACTTGGGATTTCCTTAGTCTCCCCTTGTAGACTAGAGGAGGTGTCCAGGCTGTGCCCACCCCAGCAGTCCACATCTAACACTTCCTTTGTGATTGGCCAGTCAGCACAGCCCCCAACAGGCTGGACAGGTTCTGGCCAGCCATGGGTGTGGGGACCCCAGGTGCCTATGGAGGCAACACCTATGAGCATGCTCACCTGAAGGTGGGTGGCTGGACCGACACAACTCCACAGCAGTTGGGGGTGGGGGAGACAGACCAGTCTGTGCAGCGGGGGTGGGAGCTGCCTGAGGGTTGCTAGGGAAACCATGGTGGGAGCCCCCAGCCATTGGCCTCTTTGCCATGGAGACAGTGAGCTGTGGGCAGCAAGGGTAACAGAACAGGTGGCTCCTGCAGTGGGCTTGACAAACCACAGTGCAGGCCCTGGCCCTCCCAGGGGAGGGAGCAGCCTTGGGATCAATTTTCCGATTACAAAACCATGTTCAAATGTCAATCCTGTCTCTCCTGCTTGTGAGTTTTCCCCCTGCATTTCGTCAATGCATCCCCCTCTTCTCTCCTGTTCCTGGCTTGAATTTCATGTGAGCGCAGCTCTTGTCTTTGAAGAGTGAAATTTGGCAACAGCTGAGTGCCATGACCTCATCCTGTCTGGTGTGTTGGGAAAAGAATGCCTCCTGGATGGGGGAAGGGTGCTTAGGATGAGGGACTAGAAACCTGACTGGATTCTCTGGATGTCGGATGGGCATCTGCCCCAGGGTCCAGGTCTGGGGGGCACAGGGCTCTTCTTGTCCCCGTCCACCAGCCCAGTTTATAACACTAAGGAAGACCATCCAATCTGCACAGGCCAGGTCACAATTTCCTGAAAACTCTACAAACACCACACGTTTCTTCTAATTCTCTTCAATGACTAAAAGCTGGACAGGGGCCTTACAGGTGTGGACAGTTCCTGTCCCCAAGGCCCTGGACAAATGACCACCTCTAGGAGGGAGTTGGGCCTGCCATGCTCCCAGTCCAATGCCTTCTTCTCACTGCTGAGCAGAGTAAACCCTTGCTCTGAACATTTGAGTTTTTGAAAGCAAAGAGGTACCCAGGCCTTCAGAGGAAGGCTGATTCCGCTCTACCTTACCATCCCAGGCCTTTGCATCGTCTTCTCTTGTTGCCCAAGCTCCAAGACTCTGGATTTGCTTATGCTGATTCAGAGTCACTGACTATTTTTCCAGATAAACTGAGAGCTGCAGACCCATGAAACTCAGCCGCGGTCACCACTGCGCCCCGCACTCACTCCATCACTGCCCGCCCCTCACCTGGACTCCTCCTCAGCACACCAGCACAGAACACATCTTCCCTCTCCTACTCGGACGCAATGTTGTCGGCTGGCACAGCCCCCCGCACTCCATCCCACCCACCTGACCATCTGTCCATCTGCCCAGCTCTCTGGATTGTCTCTTGCTTGTTTGATGTTTAAGCCTTCGGCTGTGACAATCATATCTGATCATTAATAATGCAATAATGGAATAGTGACTGGAGAGACACTTGGATAATCAGCTAGCACAGGCTCATTAGTAGCACAGAACAATCACAGCGATGTAATAACAGATCCCAGGAAATTTCAATTAAACCTGGAACTTTGTTAGGGTTTCATTTTATTTTCAGCACGGCAAAGGACAGCATAATTGCAATCAACTAAAGCCAATGCAAATCTCTTCCAAAAGAGACCCCTTCCCCTGGGCATGCGAGGAATTAAGCCTCACTCGTCCTTAGCTCCTGCCTATCTTAATTCTGAGCTGTTTAATGAACTCCTTCTATGCCCTGAAGAACGTTGCAACTGACTTTTGGCTTCACCTAACAACGGGATCACTCTGGTGTTTGGCCGTGTGGTAGAAGATGAGGCTTTGAATTCAGTTTATGGAGAGCTCAATGTGTGCCCGGCACTGTGCTAACTCCAATCCAAGGGCTACTTCATCTAAGCTTCACTGCAATTTACTGAGATTCTGATTAATATTATCATTTTATCAGAGGGTTCAAAGGCTCAGAGAAGATCAGAAGCATACTCTGTGTAACACATCTCTGTATGTTAGTGCCAAAGCCAGAATTCACAGCCAGTGCCTAAGTCCAAATCCCATGGCTGTTTGCTTACTCTTGCTTTACTTTCTTCCCAGCTCTTTCCCCTCCCTTCTTCCTCCTTTGCTCTTTTTCTTTCTTCCCTTTTTTTTTCTTGGTACCAGGGACCAAACTCAGAGCCTCACATTCGCCAGGCAGGCGCTATGCCGCTGAGCCCCCGCTTTTGCCGTTTCTTTTCTCTTTCCCCTTCCCATTCCTCTTCTACATGCCTCTTCTATTTCCCCCAATCCCCCTAGGCACTGGGTGGGCGTTTTGAATGAATGCTGCAGGGGGATGGGGAACCCAAGTGCCATACGGCACAGTCATTGTGTCCTGAGTCCTTGATCTCCAGCTTGCTTGGGCAGCTGGGAACCATTGCGGAGAAGACCTTTCCTGAATTCTGCCAGCTAATCAGGATCTCTGAGGATGGGTTCCAGGCATCGGTGGTTATTGCAAAGCTCTGTAGGCTGTTTTGAAGCCCGTTGTCTTGTCTAGCTGGTACCTACTTGGCATAGTAAGTCATCTACCCGTAAAAGCATGATTATGGGGGTGGTCCTCACTTAAGATTTGCGTTACTCATGGCAAAGTTGTAACCTCTGAGTTTCAGACTCCCTGGACACAAAACAGGGGCACTGTCAGTGCTGTGTGAGATGGTGTCTCAGTACAGTGCATGAAATAATTAGTCTTCAGAAGAATTAAATGTAATTGTTCGGAGGTCTTGGTAGACATTCTAGGTTTGGATTGGTACAGATCTGGATTCAAATACTCAATCTGCCCTTAGGTTTTTGGGCTTGACTTTTTTGAGCCTTGTGTTCTTCTGATAAGGGGAATGATCATAGTGACCTTTCAGGCAAGGCTGTAAAGCAAGTTGCCTGAGCCTCCCACCTCCAGCTGCTGCCTGGTCTGAATGGAGAGGCGATTTGCCAGGTTAGCAGAGACAGCCCAGACCAAAAGTTCAGGGCTTACCTGTAGCCCTAGTCCACAATGTCCCTAGTCCCATGGAGTCTGCCCCATACCCTGCACAGAGTGGCCTTTCCCAGGTGCTTTTGCTGTTTGAGAACCACTTTCATCCTCTTGAACATCTTGTCACTGAAAGGACAGGATCCATCTTCCACATCTAGATCCAGGCTGCTATCCACAGTGGACTGCACTGCCACTGAGCATGACAAATGAGACACCCAGGCCAAAGAGGAGGAAGCAGTCTCCCCAGGTAAGGTCAGACTACAGAGCTACTGGGGGGGAAGCGGCAGCAGAGGGAGAGGAAAACCGTGCCTTTCTCTTCTTTCCCCAGCTTCAATCCTTACAGTCCTTGCTGCTTCTAGAAACCTTTCAAGGGGCAGCCATGGCACAGAGACCAGAACTTCTCGTAGAAGAGAGGTACCTGAACTCTGCTTCTGCCATTGCCAGGTGAGCTTGGACACATGGCCTCACAGCTAACCTGTCTCTAAGGGGGGATGGAACAGTCACTGTGAGGAGTAAATAAAGCCTGCAGAGGCACAGCCCTCCCTTCCACTTTCCTCTGTCTCCTCTGCACCAGCAGCCAGCTGCCAGAGGCTGCAAGACTTTGCACAGCCTCTCCTCACCCCTACCTCCTCTAGGCCTAACCTAAGCCCAAAGCAAGGACTTCACATGTCTCCACTTGGACATGAGCATCCCAAGGTTTCAGGTGTCGTGGGCTCGGGCCAGAGCAGATCTAAAGGCCTCTTCCTGGGTGATTAGAGAAATGATTCCTTCCCTAAAGAAGACACTCATCAGAGCTAATGAATAAGGGCTCGATGCTGACTTCAGAAAGACTCAACATCCTGCCAGGCTCCAGGGCCCAGAAGATGTCCCTCTCCTCGCCCCAGTAGAGCCATACTGCCAATACCTGGCATTTGGGCCAGAAGTCGGCCAGTCCTCAGTCCACTCTGCAGCACCCCACACTTGATGCAAACAGTCTATTTGAAGCAAAAATCCTTCAGCAATTACCTGTAGAAACAGAACGGAGAGTGCTAGGAACAGAAAGAGGAATTTATTTATTTGTTCTCTGTGCTTTGAGTTAGAGTTTAAATTGTCCTTCTGTAGATAAAGGCATTTCTCCAGCAGCTCAGCCCCAGATCACGGCAGCTAATCTGCATCCGGTGGATGAAAATAGCCTCCAAACCAGATGGAGACCCAGAGCACACCAGGAAACCAGAACTAGTTCTGAGTGCTGAGAGTGGGGATTTAAATTGAGTCACATGAAGTCTTCTCAGGATTTTCTGGGGTGGGGGTGGGAGGGTGGACAACAGGGATTTCCAGGACTAGGAAGACGCTGGAGCAGGGAGGCAGGCAGTCAAAGAAGGGAAACAAGAGCCAGCTCTGGTGCTCCCCTGTAATTTTCTTCAAATCTTGAGTGGGAACAATTTTGCAGAGGTCAAGGGGTCTGCGCATCTGCAGTGCTCAGGAGGGAACAGGAGAGTGAAGGGGAAAGGAAGCTGCTTAAAAGGCGCAGGCTGCACCACCAGCCCTGGTGATGCGCTGCAGAGAGAGCTGGCGAGGAGCTCACCTGCTCCGCTGAGCCTCAGCTTCCTGGCCTGTAGATTGGGACTCTGCTATTTGTCTTCTGGGATTTTGATGAAGCTTGAGAGACAGAATGCAAAGCAGCCAGGCTCCGTGCCTGGCCCTTCAGAAGTGAACAGGCGTTAGTTCCTTATCCCCACACCCTTTTCCTGGAGCCTTCTTTGGGGAATGCTAGAACTTTACCTGGTGTTGAACTAGGGATTTGCTTCAGCTCGCTGCACAGTTTCAACACAGATGTGACCTGTCTGGACCTCCTAGCCCACCCCCGAACTTCCAATGGTTTTGAGCTGACAAGTGATCCCTCCAGAGAGCCCTATGTGTGTTCACTCCCAGAGGCAGGTCCACTAGAGGGAAGGGGTGTGTCCACTTCAGCTTAGCCTATATGCCCGGCTGAGGGCAGTGCCAGGCACACAGCTGGTATTCAGCAACACCTGCTGGTGAAAGGACTGAGTGGTCAAGTGAGTCTCAGAACCCTCTTGTGACCAGAGGAGAAGGATGGAACACAGGCATGAGCCCCAATTCTGCTGCCAACAAAGAACACGGGAAGTGACTATTACGCTGCATTAGAAAAACTTTGAAAAACGCTTTTATACAGCAGTTCCCCCAGCTGAGACCTGTCTGAGCCCCTGGCTTATGTATCACTCAGGAAGAAGCCCTGGCCAGCCTGCCCTGTCTGGAGCTGTTTTCCCCACTCTCCTCGGTGAGACCACAGCTCCCTGATCAGATGGTCAGGGCAGAGTTGCCACCCTTGGGGATCACTTCTACCTACCACACTGGGCCTCCTGGGAATGGGCTCCATTAGCAACTACAGTCCCAACTTGTCACGTGAGGCATTTGTCCCTGGTCTCTAAGCGGAGCTTGGAGAGTTGACCCTTCAACACTTCCCCCCTAGTCATCAGGATGAGAGAGGGAGGGAGAGACAGACAGAGGGAGGGAGGGCCTGCCTACAGGCTCTTAATTTCCTTGGGATGTCCCTCATACCGTGCTGGAGTTCCAGGTGGCAGCAAAGGGGGAGAGTAAACAGGGAGGGAGGGTGGCTTAGAACTCCAGGAGAAAGCAGAGTGAGGGGCTGAGAAGACAAGCATCTTCTCCCTCCTGTCACTGCTATCACATGTCCCCTCACGGCTAATGATGCTCATGAGGACCCAGGACAGACCCCAGCCATGTACTCTCTGCTACACTGCCTCCCACCCATCAGGCAAAGGGAAGGGAAGTTGGAAAAACCAACAGTCCAATGACTTCAAACCTCATTTTCTACTTTGTGCTTCTGAATCTAAATTGTCTAGAATGTCTCCAGTGGGTCACTTTGAAAAGCAAGAAGCAAAAGTTAGGGGAAATGCTTTAGTCAAAACACTAGGCCTATAGCTGACTTAATCTCTAAATTGGGAATAACGCAAAGAATTCTGATAGTGTAGCCTACTGCCCTGCATAGTAATTATCCAGTGCAGGGTCTACCTTTCTTGTGCCCTCCAGAAGCTGTGATCTCAGGAGTCCAGAATGGCCCAGCAGACGGCCCAGGAGAGG
>NDGM010022359.1:0-12303 GCA_002564305.1 Octomys mimax | reverse complement strand
CAGAATAATAATAGTAAAAAAAAAAAAAAAAAGTCACATTAGAAATGATACAGAATTTCACTAAATAAAATGCTCGGCATTCAACCACAGTTGTTATACTGCATATTGTTGTTTTCAGATTTGTTGTTTAGATGACCAGATATAAGCATGCAAAATTGGTCAAGTATTTCTTGAAGCTAGTGCTCCAGACTTGCTCTGCTCCATCGTAAGTTTGGACTTTCTTTTTCGTGCTGTCATTTATCTTTTATTGTTGCTGGTTTTGTTTGTTTTGCACAGTAACTGCGTTTCTTTGAACACACACAGCAAGTCAGTTGGAAAGGCCAGCTCCTACATTGGCATGATCTGGAACACTCCTTCAGACATATTCATCCAACTGCCCTTCACTTGCCAGCATCTCTGGTTTGGTTCTCTAGCTCATTACCAGTTTTCATTTCATTCTCTCATGTGGGCTGCTGGCCTTGACCTTGAGGCTGGTATTCCTTCTGGGAATAACTTCCCGTCCTTCTGGCTCCCCAGCCATGCCACTGTTTGCAGAGAGATATTTAACTACGAGGTCCTGAATTTTTCTCCCTTTTTAAAAACCCTGACTTCAGTCAGGTAGGAGTATAGTGTGTGTGTGTGTGTGTGTGCGCGCGCACCTGTGTATGTGTGCATGTGCCTCAAGGGAGGGTAGACAACAGTATGACCAAAGGCTAGTTGTCACCCTTTTTGCACAAAGCTGTGTCCCTATAAGATACCAATCTACTCAAGGCTCTTTTCTTTCCTGATTTCCTGTCTATTTTGAGGGACAGGCAAATGTCCCCCTACATTTATGCACAACAAACTTCTTAAAATACTGAAAGAGTGACTGACTTCCACTATTCGTGGAACAAGTATTCATGGGCTGCACACTGCGTACAAGGCACTCGGAATGTCACTGGATAAGACAGATCCACTCTCACAGGTCTCCAGTAGAAGACTCTGTTTACAGTAATGTGAAGAATTTTTTTTCCTAAGGATCTTGTAGCAGTAATTACCTACCAACATTTTCAATATTTTATACACATTCTTTAATTTTCTTGCCTTTCTTTGGAATCCAACACATTTTGCTGGCTTAAGTCCCAAGACCATCCAAGGCTAATGTTTTATTTTCAGCATGCTTCAGAATTTTCCTCAGTGTATTATGAGTTGATAAGACCTCAGCTTCTGATTACTTTTGTTCTTTTGGCTTACTACTCTTTTTACTAAACCAATAAAAGCAAAAGACAATAAAACCCTCAAATAATTACACGAACACACTGTACAAGCTCCACAGTTGGCTGCCCTTTCCATTTGAAAGGCAGTTTGGAGTTGTCAGTGTTTAGTGCATGACAGTAAAGATTACTTAACATTGAATACGTGGAAACACAGGCTCTTTTGGCCCTGAATTCTTGTCAGACTAGCACGACTTTCATAATCAGCATAATTTTGGCAAAAAGATTTCCAGCTGTTTCAAGTCACATACGTATTCTTTTATGGGTTGCTCTAAAAATATGTGGACTGTTTCCTTAAGTTTTAAATCAGAATTCTCTTGGTAGATTTTAGCTTTGATTTGGACCCCTGTTGCTGAGGACTGTCTGTAGGGGTGAACTGGATACTGACAGTTAGGAAGGAAATTTCTGGAGCCAGAGAGTCACAAACCTTCCACTTGGTATTTCACGGAGTGCGCCCAGTCCTAAGAGTTCACGAAGAACAAAATGTGCCTGTCTGTTCCAATCGTGTGGGGAGGGACGAGGGAAAGTGCTCTATATTTAAGGAGTGCTCCTCATGGGAGGAGGGAGTGGGAAGACCTGTGGGAGTGACAGAAAGCTCAGGCACAGGGCTATAAATTAAGGATAAAATGCAAACCATCAGTGCACCCTTTCTTGTGCATAAACATAATCTATGGATTCTTCCCAGGCACAAGCAGACTCTTGTTTGTCCAAGTTCTGTGTCTGTAGGGGAAGCCAGTGTCCCCAACCCAAGGGGACTATGGGCCACTTAAGGCCACAGTGACTCTGGGTGGCGAGGATGAGCAGAATCACCTAGAAAAGAAAGCTGAGACTCAGAAGTGTGGGAAAGCAATAAGAAGACATCTTTTTGGGAGGAGGCCTGGACTAGCGGAAAGAGCTAAAGCTCTGGGGCCAGTGGGCCTGGGTTCAAGTCCCAGCTGTACTTGGGCTCTGCTTTTGGACAAAGGATGTGCTTATTGACTCTGAATCAGGTGTTTCCTCACCTGTCATATGGGGGTGATGATGGCACTGCACATGGGGATATGGGATCATAAGAGGAAAAAAACAAGCCACGCCAAGCGCCTCACAGTGTGCTGCAACCCTAGCAGGAATTCCAGAAGCCAGAGGCAGCAAAGACAATAACAGCAGTGCCCAAGGAGACTGGGGTAACACATAAGGGCCAATGGATAGTAACCATGGGATGTCCTACAAGGGAGGATGAGAAATACAATGATGTTTACATTTTAAAAAATTGGGGCTGGGAGATAGCTCAGCAGTCTAAGTACCTGCCTGGCAAGTACAAAGTCCTGAGTTTGAGTCCTGGTACCACCCCCCAAAAAAAGTAAGCATGAAAAGGAAATGTTTTAAATTGATCCAGGACACTGAAGCAGCCACAGCGACACAACTGAAGACACTCATGAAAGAGAACTTCCAGACCTGCTTCAGACCATGGCAAGAATGATGGGATAAATATATCTGAAGCAAGGAGGAGTGTTTGGAGGGGGATTCAGGGCAATGTATCTTTTATTGTAATAAGTTAAAAACATTAAACGTTCACTTTTGCTGTTGATCTTACCTTGTGCTTATGGCCAGTCAGGGGAATAGAAACTTAAGCAATATATTTTTTGTCTGTAAGAATGACAAAAATAACAGAAAGGGGATAGCCAGTGCTCAAGAGGGGGGAGAAAAATGAGCACTTTTGTATGCTATTAGTAGGAGGACGAACGCTTACAGTCTGTGGGAAGTGATTTATTAATACATCCTGTAGTTGAACAAAATGCATACTTTTTGACTCAATAATCTGACTTCTGGGAAACTATTATAAATAATGCAAATATATGCATATATTTATGGATACTTATTACTATTTATAACAACAATAGCACAGAAATTAAAGAGTCTAGTGTCTATCAGTTGGGGAGGGTTGAGTAATCACAGCTTTCATTGAATGGAATATTAGTATCAGCTGCTAAAACGAGGCTCAGCTATGTCTGGGAAGATACTCATAATATCCTAAGCAAGAGAAGAATGTAATGGGTCTAACCAATATTGCACCATTCTATTATTGGGAAAAAGTCTGGGTGTACAAATAGAGGGCTTCATCTACAAAACCATCCTGAAAAGGAACAAGACACGCCAATTCCTTAAGAGTAGCTACCACTGCTATGGTTCATGAGGTGGAATGAAAGAGAACAGATGTTCATTGTTTTCTTCATGTACTGAGTGTAGGGTTGTGCATTGTTCTTTGTTTTCCAGCATCATCTAAACAGCATGTAAGAAAGGAAAGGAAAATCAAGAAAGAAGGAGAAAGGGAAAGACGAAAAAAGGAAGGAAAGAGAAAGAAAAGGAGGGAAGGGAGAGGCAGCAGAAAGGCAAGCAGATGGGCAAAGCAGCAGCAAGGGTTACTGCTTTGTCCCAACACACAGTGGGGACACTCAGGGCACACAGTAGGTGTTTAGTAAATATTTAATCAAAACAGTGATTGAGCACAATCAACCAGGAAAGCAACACTGAAGAGGATCACTACTTATTTGGTGTTGAAAACAGGCCACAGCTGTACAGCCACTGTGCCAGGACTGCGCTCAGGCTCCCGAGTGGGCAGAGGGCCCGGCCCTGGACAGCTTGTTCTCTGCTTTGGTGGGGGAGTTCACTCAAGGTTTCAGCACATAGTGACTTGGGCTGCCATGACTCCAGATGTCAGAGTTGACCGGAAAAGCCCAGTTGTGAAATTGTCCTTGGAGTTGAAAGCACTGGAGCCATATGCTTCCTAGTGGCTGCCAAGTCAAGAAATTTCAAAATGCACATAATTAGGCAAATACAGGAGAACCCTCATGTTCTCCCTCCTAGGTGTTAGCAAGACAGGAAGTTCTAGGGGACATCCTGGGTCCCCCAGCCCACCCCAGCTTACTTCCTGTGTCTCTAACTTCATGGATACTTGTTTCGAAAGGACATGGTTTCATAAAACTCCTATCTTCTCTTGACACATTTCACAAAGTGTTTGTGGCTCCAAGACTCAGGGTCTAAGTGCAAAGGGGCCTTTAAATCAACTTCAATGTCAAACCTGGTCTTCTTTCTCCCTCATTAAATTTACTTGAATGGGTGAATTCCAGACACTTGCGGAAACATTTTCTACCCTGGAAGAGCACAAGAAACTGTGGTGGAAATAACCAGGAAAGAAAATGGAAGTGGGAAGAGGAGAGGTATGGGGTGGAGCCAGGAAGAGACCAACCAAGCAGGCCAGGGAGACAGCAGGCAGAGCCCATGGACTCCCAGGCTCGGAGAGAACCTCTGTGTGCTCAGGGCTGGGCCCAGGCTGAGCGATTATTTGGGCACAGAGCCTCATGGGCAGTGTCCAGATGACAGTACTCTGAGTGGGAGAAAAAGGGATGGCATGGCTGGTGTGGGGGCCAGAGAGAAGCCCTGCAGTGGAGAGGCTGGGCCACAGAGGGGGTTAGCTGTGGACTGAAGAAAAAGAATATTTCTGATCCTTGATTTACTTTACCCACCCTAAACCCTTGTTTTGGGCACCATTTAATCCTTAAAGCATGCTTTGAGCACGCGCAGATTGCAGTGGGGCGTTGCAGTGGTCTCCCGAAGACGTGCGGGTTGCCTCCAGATTCTCGCTGTCACAGCCATCTATGTACTGAACTCCTTTGTGCATTCTATTCTTCCTGTATCGAGGACAATCTCCTAAGAATAGATTCTGAGAAGTAGAACAACTGGGCCAAAGGACAGGAACATTTTTTATGCAACTTAATATACAGTGGAAAGCTTTTGGAAAACCAAATTGCTTTCCAAAAGGTTGGTTGAACCCAATCGCTTTTATTTCCAACAAGATTTTATGGGTGATTATGCAGGGCTTTTAATGAGATGTTTGGCTCAAAAATGATAGTAAAAACCTGACATTTATTCTGTGCTAATCATAGCTCTTCTATCCTCTGTCTTATTTAATCCCCACAACAAGCTGGTGCAGCAGACATGATTCTTGCTTTACAGATGGGAGACAGGCTCAGAGAGATTAAGCACGTTCCCGAGGTCACAAGGCTAGCACAGTGGCAGGACCACTATCTGAACTCATGTCTGATTTCAGAGCCTCAAACGTCCCCCCACATCAAGCTGCTATTATTTGTTTTAAGAACACAAACCAAAGAAGTAGTCACACACCAGAGATGCATTCTGGGTTCCAGAGAGCTCTGGAGCTATTAGTTGCGTCAGATAGCACCACTGGTGAGAAAGTTTATTTTCAGAAGAAGTGTATTTTGTTCCTGAATAAAACTGATTCTTTACTATCACACTATTTCCACTATCACTATCTGAATACGGACCCTTCTTTTCTTCTCTCGAACCACAAAAGAGGTTGCAAATCACTTTCTGTAGCCGCCTCACAGCTCGGAATGGAAAAAGGCAGAATAGCCTTGGTCTGAGATCAGGATTCACCTCGCAAAGCACAGCATCTCACCATGTTGTCTCACATGTGCAAGTACACTAAAGCCTTCCCTGGCCTGCATTTTCAGCAAAATCAGGTGTCAACACCGCTGCTGTATGTTTTTTAGTACCCTATCCATGTATCACACTGAGAATTCTAATCAACGGTTGTTAGATGATGGTTAGAAGTGGGGTCCAACTTCCAAAGGCCTACTAGAGTAAAAAGAGATCCCATCCAAGGGTGAGTAAAGAGGGACTACACAGTGGGATGGGTGTAGGGGACATGAGACTGCATCATTGGCTTGTGGCTAGGAAATGATAGCCTGGGCTTCCAGTCCCAAACTAAGCATGTATGGATGGTATCACCTGAGACCTGAACATCTCAACTCTCTACTTCCTCATCTGCCAAATGGATAAGAGCATTAACTCCTCATAGGGTTGTTCTGAGGCATGAACATTGCACAATCTCATACAAAGGTCTAGGTTAGTGTCAGCTGTACCTTTGTGGCTTGCGTGGGAACTGAGATTCTAACTTTCCAGGGAAGAGAGTTAGAATCAACATTTCAGAACCTGAATAGGGAGATAAATGCGAAATGTAGTTAAGATGAGGCCTCAAGCTGAACCAGATGGCAGAGGGCGGGGAGGGAGCCAGCAGGCACAAGTGTTGGTCAAGTGGCAGAGCTGGCCTCGGGGAAGCTGGCTGTGCGTGTGGCACAGGTATGTCTGCCTTGTTTGAAGTCACAGAGAGAAAACTTCAATCACCATTTCCTGCTACACCAATGTACCCCCATGGGTGACCACATGTCCCTGACCACCCAAATCCCTGTCATTGCCACCCAGCCTGCTGTAATTACCTCCCTCAGAATGTTCTCTCTCCTTTCCACCCCAAGTCCTATCTGCCCTATGAGAACAGGACAAATCTCTGTTCTCCCTTCAAGCCTCACTCTTACCTTCCCCCACCAGCTGGCATGCAGGAGGTCCCCCTCCCCTGCCTTGCTCCTACCATTCTGGCAATTATTCTCTTCACAATTCAGTTGGCAATTAATCACATACTGTCTTGTGATGCATTTACTCTTATTGGCTTCAACAGATAAAAATATCTCCTATGCCTGTTTAACTTGTCACATGTGTCTGGCTTGCTTTACTGAAAGAGGAGTCAAAGGACCAGCCAGGAATCACTAATGGGGCAAAATTCCTTTCTGAAAGAGAGGATAATACTAATCATAACCAGGCCTATGTGGTTTTAAAATTCATTTTGGATGTATTATATTTAATCCTTACACAACTTAGGGAGGTTTGCATTATTATTGGGATTTACTCCCCAGCTCAATCATTTTATTAGCTATAAGATCAAGTGCAAAATCTGGCACCAGGAGGTCTCCATCCTCCTGTCCTGTCAGATCAGTGAACTGATATAAACAGAGGAACATTTCACAACGTGAATATCAGTTCTGATCCAAGGAAGTGACCAGGCTGACAGGAAAGGTTGCTATTCCTCTGGGGTCCAGAGGTAGATCAGAAAAAAATCACAGAACTACCATGAAAACAGAGGTAGGTCGGGGAGCGCCAAGAAAGAGAGGCTTTTCAAAGATGCCCCAGGCCACCTGCTTGCCTGATGCCGTGTTGGGGGAACTGACAACCCGCAACTTTACTCTGTAGTGATGACCAAGCAATGCTTGGGGAAGCCATGTGTACATGTGATCTATTAGGTAAACTACATATGTAGGTTAGGTTTCAATGAACATTTCACTGAATCATCCCACTTTCTGGGAAGTGGTTATAAGATTCTTTAGATAAGTTATGAGCAGCCAAGAATGCATGAGAAAGGCTCTGATGCAGAAAGGTGCAGGGGTATAGACAGTAAGGTTGGTGGTTAAGGAAGGGGAAATATATAGCTTTTCTGTAGTTCATTTTGATCAGTATTAGATGGTAAGGGATAGAGTGTATGTTATGCAAAGAGAAATGAACAATGATTACATTCTTTAAGAGACAATGACTGGTTTTCTTGATGTAGGGCAGGAGGTGTCACAGGTAGACTCTGTGATAAAAAGAATTAACTAATCTTGTGGCTCTTCAAAGATTGTCTTTCTCACACATGAGCGTTGGCCATGAAGGGAGGCAAGATGGAGAGGGCTGTTTGGTGGAAGGTTCAGGCCCTTGTAGGTATGCCTGTCTGCTGATTTTGAGCACCTGGTGCTGGTGTTTGTCACAGATTCCATGGGTTCTGAGTCCTTTAGGTTGTGCACTCTCAGAAAGATAGGATGACAAGATTGTAGTGATGCTGTAGTGACCACAGCTTGCAGAGACCCAAGAGGCTGGCAGGACAGAGTGCCAGTGTCTTGTTATTTTCCTGACTGGAGAATGGCCTTGGAGTGAGGGAAGTGTTAGCAGCCCAGACTGGGTCTGTAATCCCAGTAGCTATGGGAAAGGCACCAGGAGAGACAAAAGAATGGTTGGGATGCCTATGTTGTGCCATGGTTATCTACTCTTGCCCTTACAAGTGACAATCACTCTCCACCTGATGGTGACAACTATCACTTTCTCTACCTGGCTGGACTTTTGAGGGGAAGAAACACCTCTCTTTGACACACTCTCACCTGCCTCCCCTAATAATTTGAAGCTGCAAAGGTAATAGCAATTAATGATGATAGTAACAATTATGAGTCATTAACCCATCAATTAACAAATTAATCTCTTGCCTCATCCCACAAAGGATCCAGGCAGGAATTATTAGTAACATTTATCATGGTACCAAAAGAAAATGATGATAGCATTGCAAGGTGCCAAGCAGTAATTGCGATCATGATTATAATAGCTAGAAGTTAGTAGAATGATGCCAAGCGCAATGGCTGTTTGAAGAAAGAATTTATGTTAATATAATCAATGAGGAAAGAGCCCTAGAAAAAGGAACCTTTGAGTGAGCAGAGATTACACAGATAGAAGGGTGCCAGGATCTAAGACTGTTTGAAGTGATTGTGAAACACAATTATCATTTTGTTGGGTGTTCACATTCAGGACAGTGGAAAGAAAGCTTTGTACAATATCCTTTGTGACCCACCGTCTAATTTAAAGGTGGGAAAATTGAAGTCCCTCAATAGTTGCAAATCCATCAAATCACTGCTGGAACCATGAATAACTCTTATCATGCTGTCTTATTTTTCTTTTTAGATAAATTTATCTGATGCCTAAGAATAAAGATGGAAATGGTGGTGCAACTGGTGCTTTCTCTCCAACTTTTTTTTTCGGTGGCACTGGCTATGTGGTTATAACCCTGTGGAAGTTAGGGTCCCCCGAGACTTAGTACAAATTATATGCAAGAACTATGTGGCCTGAGACTGGTGGCGCATACCTACATAGTTTGTTGTGTCTCAGTTCATAGATTTAATACTCCTCACAATTCTGGTGACAAACCAAATCAATTTTCCCCATAAAGTCAACATTGAACTTTACCATTGAATTGATTCTCAATCAGTTCCCTTTGGGACCAGAGGCACACAAAGAACTGAGTTTGTGAACTGAGGCACTGCTGTAAATATAGCTACTGGGAGGCTGGGGCACGAGGACTGCAAGTCTGAAGCCAACCTGAGAAGTTTAGTAAGACTCTGGCTCAAAGTAAAAACTAAAACTAAAATGGGCTGAGGATGTAGCTCAGTGGTAAAGCACTTGCCTACCATGAAAGAAGTCCTGGGATTTAATTCCTACTAATTGCCCCCGCTTGCCCAGGACTAATATGGCAACAACGGGGGACATTATGTATCCCAATATACGTAGCTCAACAGCGCTGCTGGTGTAGTGGTATCATGCAAGATTCCCAATATATGTACCGCCTAGACTCCTACAAAGGCCATTAAATTTATTACCATATTTGACCCATACCATAAACTGTGCGGGGTAAGTATCATCATTATCTCTACAGCACAGACCCTGTTGATCAGGGAGTTAAAGTGACTTGCCAAGCTCCCAGAACCCGTAAGTGACGGAGTGCTAGGGTAGAAATAGCATAAGCTTTGGCGTCAGATCTCAATTTTAATTCCAACTCTACAACTTGCCTGCTGCACACTTCAGTTACATTCTCTAGGCCAAAGCAAGAGGAGATCCGCAACAAAGTGGGAAGCTGCAACTCTCAGAGCTGTGTTGGGCATTGGCCATCTCACGCAGAACTTCCAACTTTAAGGTCAGAGGGCTGAGACAGAAGAAACGCTATCTGGGATACTCAGAATAATAGAGGAGAAAACTCACTGGCTCTGAACTTAGGTCTTAAAAGTATGTCAACAACAGCAGCGTATTAAGCAGACACAGTGTCTGCTGGCAAATACTTATGGATCAAGTGAGAGCCCGTGCAGCCGAGGGTCGGTACCTCTAATTGCACGCAAAGCTGTGCTCACTGCACACTGCTAAGCGGAACATGGGAAAATAGCTCTTCTGCAGCTCCTTCGGGGAGGAACACTAAGACGATCTAATTAGCATGCCTGGTGTCTCCAAAATTGAATTCAACCTAAGAGTATGCTATTAAAGGCTCCCACATTAGACAGGAAAGTAATTTGAAATGACTGAGCTCTCTGCACAAACACCTTAATGTTACTCTAATGGGCTTGGAGAAAGGATGACATCAAATATAGTTAAAAGGAATTTAAGTTTAATTGCTCCCTAATAAAATTATTAGTACATTTTCCTAACCAGAAAGCCATTTCACAGTCATGGAGAAGATTTTGCAATTTAATAAATGATTAAGCAGAGTGTGCAGCCATAGGTCCTTATTTATTTTGTTATATTCTTCCCTTGCAGAAATATTAGCTTAGATGCTAATTGCTGGCCTCATAGCACCTGGGCTCACGTGAGGTCACACCCCTTGCAAAGAAGGGCCAAAGGACATGAGTCTCACCTTCTGAGGTACAGGCTGAAGTCTCCTGTTTTCACTGGGTTCTGGGGGGTGTTGACTGACCAGGTCACCGTGCAGGTATTTGACGCCTCTGTGAAGTTTCCAAAAGGAACCTCCTCAAGACAGTCCTACTAGAAAAAGGAGGCTACTTACTGGCCCCCTTTTGGGGGGCAGCCAGCTTGACAAGAAGACAGGGAGTGGATGTCCACCTCTCCAGCCTGGTGCCTCTGTGCAGCACATACACTACACAAACACATATGGTGGCAGAGAGAAAGGAGGACCCCGTCACTGGAGGGATTTAGGCAGAAGTGAGGCAACTGTCTGCTAGGAATGTGATGCAAGTGGTTTCTCACTGAATGAAAAGCTTGACGAATGCCAAGTGTTTGGAGATTTTACTTAATGGCTTACAGGTGTAGGCACTGAGCTTTTACAAAGATGATGCAGCCAGGACCAGAGCCCAGGCCTCTCACCCTGCAAGGCTCACTCACGCAACCTCGCCATGCTGTTCGCTATGGTTCCCCGTGGGGTTTCAGCTAGAAAACATGTTCCCCTCCTGTGCCTATTCCCATGTAATTTCAAGAGACTAGTGTGGGCTTGGAAGGTGAATGAGTAACGGTTAGAAACAACGGCTCAGCTGCTTATAGAAATGAAGAGTTTCTCGCAGGCACCAAGCAGTAAAGATGCATTTAAGAGCATTAGCCACTCCTTTCAGTTTGGAAGATGCAGAAATACAAGTGAGACTTGAGGTATGACATAAGTGTTTCTAGAACTTTCTGGAATCTCAGCAAATCACAACCTATTTTTTTTTAAGTTATTACTGGCAGTTCATAGATAGTTATTACAATTCCCAGATATTCCTTGACAGTTCTAAAATACCCTGTTCAACATCTTTGTCCTTCTATTGAAAATAACTTCAAAAATGCCTACCTAAATTTTATTTCACTTAAAACAATCTTTCAAAGTTATCATTATGAAGAAATACACAAATGAGGGGAAAAAAATCCTGTCAGATGAGAAGCGTCATTTTAGCAAATATAATAAGAGCTAAAAGAGAGAAAATGTACTGAGCTGCTTTGTGCTATGCTTGGTTTCTTTTCTTGCTGTCGAAATTAGAAACTGAGGTCCAGGTCAGAGAGCTGGGGTGAGGCAGCTCGGACATGGAAGGTGAGCTTCTGATCCCAGGTCCATGTGGCCACAGTGCCCTTGGGCCTTTCTCCACTCCACACTTCTTCCTAGGAATGTTCCAAACTTTTCTCATTTTTTTCTATCCTGCCAACCCCCTTGAGGTCTTAGTCATTGCTGAGCTTTCTATTCAACTTGCCACAAAACTTTTACAGAGGACAAAGTTATAGGTTATTGGCTGGAAAGGTGGTTGGAGAAAATGGATAGACCCTGCTTGCTGCTTGACTTCCTGCCATCAGGCAGTGGAATCTGCATTGTCAGAAAGGACTCCCAGCTGCTTATTGCTGAGTCCAAAAAGAGTAAACCACCACAGAAGTGGAAATGACACATATTTCATCTCTTTGTAGTGGGAAAGCCATCTGGTGCAGTTCTCTGCTCCCTGTGCCAATGGCCTTTATATTCAATTGTGTAAGGAACCTGGTTAAAAGCCTTTGGACAGAAATCTTTTTCCTTTCAAAATTTGGGTCCATACTGGAGTAGAGGTCATGACCTCAGTGACTTTTTTTTTAATAAATTTTTTTTTACATTTATTTATTGTGTGTGTGGGGGGCCAGCTCAGCCCACCAGGGGGCGGGGCTGGCTGGCATG